>JAZKJV010006943.1:0-69833 GCA_037367405.1 Ottelia alismoides
TTTATAATTTTGTAAATATTATTTATAATATTTGGGTGCATTAAAATCAGAATAAAAACCTAAAATAAAATACAAAAATAAAATACATGTATAAAATACATAAGTATGATACCTATAAATATACCTACATAGAATATACTTCTATTTTATTAAGTGTACAAATTACATCAGAAAAATAAAATAAAAATATATTTAAGTGTATAAAAATATTTTATAAATGTATAAAATAATAAACCAAATAAATAAATTAAATATACAAAAAAATAAATATTAGAATATATAGAGAAAGATACCTATAGAGCCTATAGAAGGGAACTTGTAATTTTGAACCTCTAAAAAATAAATAAAAATCATAATAAAATACTTAAGAAAAAATATTTTTTATTTTATAACCCAAAAATAATAAAATTATTTACTATTTTAAATTGATTTTACAAGTTATTTTTCCCAGGGTTTTTTCTGGTTGGTCCACGTGGACCAACCAACACCCCCTGCACCCTGTCAGAATGCATTTTTGCCCCATTCTCGGAATTTTGGGGCTCGCGTCGTTCACAATTTCACTCGGGCCCTTCTTGACTTTTTTCCCCATATATCACCATACACGCCCATATTTTGTATCAAGGATTTGACCGTTGATTCGCCGGTTACACCTCGATCTTCATGTCGTCTCGTCCACTTCTGACCAGCCTCTGCCACTCCTGTCAAAGCCTTGTTTTTGTATGTTTTCATGGATTTTTCGAGATCAAATCATTCACCATCTCGTGTTGATTCCTTCATGACTTTTGATCCTCGACCATTGGTCTTACACGCCCAAGCATTGCTTCGGGGATTGGATCCACGATGCGCTTAATATTCTTCAATTTTTGAGCCCCGTCAGCCACCTGTACAAAAACCTCCCCTCTTCCAAATGCGAATTTTGAACCATTTTGGCCGAGCTTGGACCCTTCTTTGGCCGTGCTCTAGACAGGAGAGGTGACAGCTCTCCTCCAGCCCCCTCTAGCAAGGTCCGGTGACGTCTAGTGGCGCTCCACCCATCTCCGGTGGCCCGTGCCACCGTTGAGGTATCATCTCGCAGTTTTTGACCGCTTGAGGTCTATTTCCTTCACTTTCTTCTTGCATTTCGAGCATAGATTCCATCCGAAATCATGTCCCGCATTTGATTCCGTATCTTCTTGTTAACACCTACGCAACCCCACACCCTCTGGCCAAAGCTTGGCTGGAGGAGCAACTCCTACATCTCCCCCATTTTCACAGGAGAACTGCACTCTCGTCATTTTGTTTGCACCTAACGAACAGGTCGAGACCTCGTTCTCGAGCCCTTTGATCTCGTAGGTATTGAGTAGACCACGCGCAGCCACCTAGAGGGTATTTCGGCTCGTCGGAGGAGGAAAACACCGCCACCCGCGCACCTGGGCAGCCCCCGTGTTGTGTTGTGCAGAACTGGAATGAAGGGGAGGGTGCACACTACAGTTGTCGTCCATCTTCTCCCTCCCCTTTGATATCTATCGTCCACGTCCCAAGGGACATCAACCGTCCGATCAGCCTGCATCAATGCGCATCCACGCAATGCCACGTGGATAAGTGGGGAATTTTGCATTCAGACCCTCGAAATTTTGGATTATTTCAGGAAGGATTCGCACTTTTTTGAACTGTTATTTCGTATTTACTCATTCATCTGTACCCCTGCACTTAATGCTCATAAATTCATTCATTTGAACTCCATTTCCTGTGAGATTTTTTGTTAGAAAGCTGCTTTAAATATCTACATCATGTCTAAATTTCAAAATATTCTGATGCACGATCTATTAATGATGAATTTTTGAATTCAGGGTACTGATTCGGTGTATTTCTTTAATAACTCTTTCAATACTTGATATCAGTTGCTCAATTTTTTGGATATGTTTGTAGAAATTAGTAGGACCGAATTTGTGTATAAATTTCATCAAAAGATATTGCGACTTGTGTCCTATAGAATTTCTACAATATTTCAAGTGATTGATTTATTTCTGGAGCACCATTTATCTATTTGAAATCTAAAAATATGTCCGCTTGCCCCTGAGCTTGTTCTATAACTAGAGATTTTTGTTGTATTTTTATCATGTCTTTTGGTTAGTCAAAAAAATCAAAAACATCATTTCTACCTTCTTGCTGTCTTTTGTTTTCAATATATTCATTCTCTTTTGAAAAATTCCCAAAAAAATATATTTTGTTTACTTTTGTGTTTTTTATCTTCAGTCCAAAAATCACTAAAAAAATACAAAAAGAAAACTCATAAAAATAGAAAAACTCTGAAAATATTCGTAAAATTTATAAAAATCATAAAAAATCTAAAAATTGTGTTTCTCTTCCTGAATTTTCTTTATTGTATTATCTTTAGTTTTTAAAATTAATTTTGAGAACTTTTGACATGACCCTATTTGATATTTTTTCATCTCCATTTTAATTTCGGCCATTAATTTTATTTTTTCAATATTTTTTATTTTAAAAATACCAAAAAAATTAGAAAAATATAAAAAATCACAAAAAAACTAAAAAATATAAAAAAACCTAAAAATATTTTATTTCTTGAATTTTCCTTATTTTTACCTACTTTTATAAATTACTTATTCCTCTCCTCTATTATATTGTATATATATTCTACTTAAAGAAAAAGGAAATATAAAATATAAAAAATATAAAATCAGAAATTAAAAAATCAAAATATAAAAATATAAAATTTAAAAAATATATAGAAAATATAAAATTAAAAACCCACAAAAAATAGCATTTATAGACAAATTATCACTTTCACATTTTATGCATTATTGCCCCGTTCTACATGTCTGCTCCCTGTGTTCGACCTCTACACATACATGCACCTATACACATCTTTGTTGTAGAGTTATAATAAAGTTTAACTCCTCACCGCTTTTCATTGTTTGATTCTTGCCGTGGGTTAATTGTTGATTGATTGAGGTTTTGTGAGTGGTCGCTCAGCAACACTGTGGTCCCGCCTTGTGTGGACTACTTTAGACCCTCACAAAATCTTGATCAACAGGGGGGCTCCATCAGCGGCAGGGGGCTCCATCGTTGGGGGGAGGAGGGAGGGGGAAGTAGCATCGGCAGCACGGGGGCTCCGGGAAGCAGCATCGGCGGGGGGAGGGGGGAGGGAGGGGGAAGCAGCATCGGCGGCAGGGGGGTCTGATTGGGGGGGGGGGGGGGGTTAGCAGGGAAGCAGCATCAGCGTCAGCGGCAGGGGGAACAGGGGACCTGGTCGTGGTGAGGTGGGGGGAGCTTGGGTTCCATGGGTTCCTACGGGCCATTCGAGCAGGGGAGGAGGGAAGAAGTTGAGCATGGTTCTCCTCGGTGGCCGAGGGGTAGAGCAGGGATGGAGGAGCTATTCGCGAGGCTCCTCGGCGGCGGCAGTGGTGAGGCTCAAAGCTTGGCACTGGCGGGGGGCGGCACAGGGGGGATCACCTCCTCCCGGATGATGGAGTGGCACTCAATGTAAATTTGATAAACAAAATGGGTATAAAAAAAGAGAACATAACGAAATCCGGTTAATTTAATGGGTACATGAACGGGGGTTAACCACAGGGTCTGTAGAGTAAGGGTTAGCAAGTTTACGAGGTCGGAGGAGGAATTACATTGTTTCAAAGGTCGTAGAGGTAATTGGAAAAGATTATAGGGTCTGCCAGGTAAAAATCCCTAATTAATATTCAGTCAATATTCGATCCTACTGAATAGTCGGTCCAACTATTCGACCGGCTCATCGACCAACTATTGTTTGACTACTTAAAAAATACCTTTTTAATTTTCAAGGATTCTAATTTATTTAAGGGATATTTGCACCCATAACCCTGAGTAATTTGGCAATAACATTCATAACCCTGGATAATCACGAATTACACCGCAAACCCTGAATAAATGCTCCGTTTTACATCCATAACCTTCTGTTAGTTGAGTTCATTAAGTCAACCAGATGGTTGAGTTAATCTAGCCAATCTGTCATCTAACAGTTGAGATTAATCAAACGTAAAAAAAAAGAAATAAAATATTTTTGGATGGGGAATGAAGATCGCATGCAGCAGGGGGAGGGCTTCGACACAGGGATTTCAGGGCATGAGGTCTGCGGGGAGGGGAGGGGCAGCTTGCAGAGGTTGGCGACGATGGGGGGCGGTTGCAGAGGTGCTGGGAGGGGGTTCGTCCGAGGTGGAGGTTTCGAAGGTCGACATGGGGGGTGGTTGCAGAGGTGCTGGGAGGGGGTTCGACCGAGGTGGAGGTTTCTAATGTCGACATGGGGGTGGTTGCAGAGGTACTGGGAGGGGAGGGGGGAGGCGGGGGGTGGGGGGCGCAGGAAGAGTTCCAGAGGTGCGGAGGGGAGGGGAGGAGGCAGGGGGGCTTGCAGGTCGGCGGGAAATTGGATTGGGTTGCAGGGGCGGGGGCCTGCAGTTGCAGGGTGCGAGGCCAGGGGGTGGGGGCGTCAGGGCACTTGCAGGTCGATCGACGGGGTTTGGGTTGCGGGGGGTGGGGGACTGCAGGTTGCAGGTCCGTTGGCGCGGGGGGTGGGGGTGCTGTGTTGGGCTTTGAGCAGCGAGGGTGGGGGGGAGGGGGTTCTTCTTCGACGGGAGGCGGGTGGGGGTCTTCTTCGACGGGAGGGGGAGCTTCAAGCGGCGGGGAGGGTCCTCTGGGGTGGGGTCTTCTTCGACGGGAGGGGGGGCTTCAAGTGAAGGGGGGAGGGGTTCTTCAAGGAGGGTCCTTCGAGGGACCGGGGGGAGGGGCGCTTCTTCGACGGGAGTGGGGGAGCTTCGAGCGGCGGGAGGTCTTCTTCGACGGGAGGGGGAGCTCGAGCAAAGCAACGTCAGTGGAGCAGCTCCGCATGGTGGGGGCAGGGGGAGGGGAAACGATGGCAGAGAAGGAGCTCGCGGAGGGGGACGGGGGGAATGATGGCATGCTAGGGGTTGCGTGCAGCCGACATCGACGGGAGGGGGGGGTCGAGCTGGCAGAGCAGGAGCTCGCTAGGCGGCGGGGGGTAGAGCAGCTCGGCATGGGGGGTGGCAGGGGGAATGATGGCATGTTATTGTAAATAGGAATGGATTTAGAGAAATTTTGTCTTTTTTTTTAACGGAAACCGTCAAATTTAACGGGTATTCGAAACGAAACTTGACACAGGGTTATGTCATGTAAAGGTTAAGCATTACTTGGGGTTTCTTGTGTAATTCACGATTATGCAGGGTTATGAATGTTATTGCCAAATTACTCAGGGTTATGGGTGTAAATATCCCTTTATTTAATATCACCAAAAAAGGTAAAGCCTCTTCTCACTTTTCCCATGATCTCCTTTTTAATGGCTTCAATTTCCATCTTAAATAGATGTTATGATGCATTACCTCTTCTTTTTAAAATTGAACCCACCAATTTGTACATCTTGACTTTATCTAAAGTTCAATCTGTATTTTTATCTTGTGAACTAAAATGGAATACCGACTTTTGCAACACTGGTTAGAACAAGGAGTAATAAGAGTTTGTTTAGACGAGAGAATGAGAAATAGATAAAAGACATCAAATGTTGGAGTTCATCAAGTTATTACAAGAACATGGTCTTACTATACGAGCAATCCTACAGACCACTGTGAAATAAATAGTCAAAAATCAAAATCTCATATGGAATAGTCGCGGGTTGCATTTAGAAGACCAGCATGGGGGATTACTTACTATGAAGTCAAAAGTTCAGGGCATGTTCGGTAGTGGGATATGAGATACGAGATAAGGATGTATTAAGTTGCCATATACCTCGTTTCTGTTCATTTCTAGGGATAGGATTATGAGAGACAAGAAGGCATAAATGGTAGTTATGTACTATTTTTTATTCGGTTCGTAAAGAAAGGATATGTGGCACATGATAGAAGTCAGTTATTTTTGTTAAGATTTGCTGTGCTTTGGGTGATTGCACGACACATATAATAGAATTTTAATGTATGCCAAGACTTCGACATTAAAATGTAACATGTGATTAATAAAAGGTGTCTCCACATATACAGAAATTAAAAGGGAAATATAAGGTGATGTTTTTCCAAGACATAGTATACTTAATGCATAAGAAGGTTTTATTTCGAATAAATAGCATGAGGATTATTGTAGTCAATTCATGATATTCACCATTCATTTGTATGACTGAAATCGATGGTCTTTCAACTATGCATATCTATCACTAACCTAACAATCTATCACAACGGAAATAGTAGGACTGCGAAAATAAACTAACAATTTATTCCAATAAAAAGAAAAGGGGAAAATACGGATTTTCGACTCCCACAATTCTAGGTCATCGGGTGTAGACATTGCAGATAATTATCCTATAATTGAGTTGTTGAAATAAGGAATGTCATCTTTGTATATATTCCCTTTAAATATTTCCACCATTCTAAGGTCAAGTTTCATGGATATTCAATTATGAATCTTTCATTTAAGCCGATTATCCCAACTGATAAGTGTAATGTTCCCTATCTCGCGTTCTCCTCTAGGTGTTACCCGATCAATAAGTTCAATGAGGACGTTATCCATCTCTGATGTCTACACTGGTATTGCCATTGGAACTACATCTTAAAGCAAATGAGTCATATTCTGTTAATATTGAAATAAACACGCATATACGAACATCGGCACATTATCTCTGACCGAATATCGAATGCGATCATGAACACCAATATCTGAAATCATTCAATTACAATATTGGTACATTTACATTTTCATGACATGAGCAGCATACCAAAATAAATTGCACTGGAAATCACTACATGGAAGTGATACATAATAATCACACTAGCAACATTTCTGAGCACATTAGCTGCACACATAGGAGTGGTGGGTTAGGTTCAAAACAAAGAAAGTGGCATCAACTGAAACCATGAAACTTTCAAGCAAATTACGCAAAAAAGCACATTCCACTATTTCCGCAAATTAGCAACACTGGAGACATTGGTGGATAAATTCAAAATGAAAAGAGTGGAAGAACTTGAATCAAAGGACACTTTCAAGCAAAAGCACATAAAGAAGCACAATAGCAGCACAATGACTATGCACATCAGCAGTTAGCAGTTAGCAGTTAGCAGCACACGAGAGCATCAGCACACATAACAAGCACATTAGCAGCCTAATATCTAGCAAAGTGGAAGCAATTGAAACTAATGAGACTTTCGCACAAATATTCAGCAGAAAATGAAATAAGAAACACAAACATGCACACACAATGGGAATCGAAACCAACAAGACAAGTTTTGGCAACTGTAATGGCAAGAACTCTTACCAAGCTGTTGACGACGCCCATAAGCTCAGCAAGATATATATGCAAACAAGCAAGAAGGAACACATTCAAGAGCCAAAACAGTGCGGGTGGACTGAGTAATTGTCGTCCCCCTTATGGTATTGCGATCAAGGACTAGAGGGGGAAGAGGATAGGAGGATGTGTATGACAATCCTCTCCACTGCTAAAAGGTAACCATTCATCCAGTTGTGGGTCTTGAAAACCAATTACTAAAACAAACTTTTCAATGATAATTATACCTGTTATCCCACATCCAAACAAATAACCACTGACCTTGTGGATCCTGGAGTAATGATTTCATGAGAACGACTAGGGAAGGGCCAGCACATATTGGAAATTGTGAACAGGTGTCCTTGTCAAATGGTTTCAATACGAGTTGCCAGCCTCTTATCTTGGGATAAAAATACCTAGTCCTATAATAAACCATCCCAAGATAAGTGCGCACATGATTAAATCATTTATTATGTCTCTGTCTATAACATATATCCTTCAAAATCCCACCAACTGAACCAAACAAAAATAGAGGATAAACCTCACTGTCAAACTATTACAATGATTTTATTCACTTGTTTATAAATGTAAAGACTGATGCCAAAGCCACAAAAATGCTAAGCTACAAGATGCTAAACAAATTCAAACACTACACCCATTAATTAACACCGATAAAGATTTTTATATCACAATTTATTGGACCCATCTGAACGATGTCCTGATTGAGCACAAAGCAAGCACATACCCCGTTTGTCAGCCTGCAAATATCCAATTACCATTCACATTTTCACCTTCCAATTACAACACACTAACATCCATCATCCGTCTATTAACATCAACCACATTAACTTACACAATTCAGTTTCAGATGAACGTAAACATTACAAAATTGCACATGTTCGATGTAGAATCAAACTAATCAACCTCTAATATAATAGCATGGTTATCATCATTCTGAGCAGACGGAGGAGGCGGCGGTGAGGCCCCCTGGCGATGACCAAGCGCCGCCAGAATAGCTGCCATATTTGCTTGTTGCTTTTGCAAAAGCATCTCCATTCTCTGTTCCCACTGGTCATGCTCTTTGTCGCTATCTTTCATGATCTCAACCTGCCTTGACAGGCTCTCTATGGTGTTCTTAAGTTGGGTCACCTGCTGGGATGGCGGTGCACTCTTTATACAGGGAGGTGATGGTCGCACCACGACCACCAGTATGTATTCGTCCAGGATGCTCAGGCCCCGTCGCCTGAAATCTACAAAGTAAGCCTCTAATTCAAGCAAAATCTAGTCCTTTGTGGGTTGTGTGACGTTCCTGAAATCCAGCATCCAGGGGGACGTGAGAGGGGGTGACTAGTCCTGAGAAGCTTTGAAACTGGGCTTCATGGGGACCAACTGCATCACCATTTACAATCTTGACAGGGAAAGTGCATCCACGAGGTAAATTCTTGAGAACCTGACAACGTGCAGGCCCCCTGCGTCGTGGGATGGATCTAAACCCACTGACAGGGGCAGGTTTTTTGGCCCCTGGAACTATGCTTGAAACTGACGCTTCACTTGTATCTGGGTCAATCATCTCTCTATCTGGAACTGCATGTGAAGCTGATGCTTCACTTGTTTCTAAGTCAACCTTCTGTCTATCAGGTGAGGACGCTTCTCCATCTCCATATATGTTGTGGTGCCTTCATGGTGTGTTTTCCATATATATGGCAATTGAAATCTATCAATAAATACACACACACACCAGGGAACATGATTTCTTTGCATCAACAATTAAGATTCAGGATTTGTCCGATATGAATCTGTGCCTCCAAAGCACAGTTTGCACCATTACATGTATACTATGTATAAAGCGCATGGGGAAGATACCCAATATTCATACGAATCAACAACTAAAGATATGCATACACCATAGTTAGTGTAGAAAAATAGAATGCGGAAGCAGAATCGGAAATAAAGATAGAACAATAAGAACAAAGATTTTAATGTGGAACCCTACTCTGTGAGGAGCGGGATGAAACCACAGGAGAAGCCCCTGATTGGACGTATCTTCTATTGAAGTTCTCAATGAGTACAGGGGGTGTGGGGCTCCTTATATAGCCCCACGGACAGACCCAATAGTGACTGCTCCCCCATGTGGTACTAAACACATGGGTGGGCTCTTTTCTTTTCCAACACTCCCCCTCAAGTTGGTAGTTGGGACAGCTGCAACTTGCAACAATAAAGAAAAATATATATCATTACATCTTCACTTGAAATCACCACAATAAACGTATGTCTCCGCAACTGGTAGACAAACCCACTTGCTGACGGGTATATCAGATCACCGGAACGTATCTCTGTCGTGCCTAAAAGGTCACCGGACTGTCTCTGTCGTGCCTGCATGGTCACCGGATCTCTGTCTCAGTCGTGCCTGCAGGTCACCGGACTTTGTCTCCGTCGTGCCTTGAAGAAAACAAATCCAGTGCGGAGCCGATGTCGAGGATAGAGACACCACGACGAAGATCGATGCACAGTGAAGATGACTTGATATTCTGTGAAATCCGGAGTGTTTGGTCTGTCAATCAACAATGTAGGATGCATATGGCTTTTACTCCTCCTTTCTCCCAAACTTGTCGGAAAACAGACAAATCGACAAAGTTGGGAGAAGACAACATAATGAGGAAAACAAACATGAAATTTGTGGCTTTTCAATTTTTTTATAAACCGTCACTTTTTTTCGTAAGCCGTTTCATTTTTTTCGGCTTTTGTTTGCAACATTTGTTTTTTTTCCTTTGCGTACGACTTTTCTTTGTACGCGGCTCTTTCATAAACAATTTTTTTTTTAAACTTCATCTTGGCCACTCGAGCCCAACATCTTTCTTTCTTTTTTTTTCGCAGCCCCCTTTGGCTTCAACCATCAGATTTTTTTTAATGCCATCTTGGGCTCTCTCTTTTCTCTTCCCTCTCGTTTTTTCTCTCTTTTTTTTATCAAGCCCCCTTTGGACTTTACAATAAAAATACCCTCTTCTTTTTTTTTTGTTGTAGGCCATAGCCAACTTGGGTCCAGCCAAAAACCGAAGCCCCCACCTCATTTTTTTTTAATAACAGCCGAAAAAAAAGGGATAGGGGCATTAAAGGGATTTCACCCCTAATTTCCTGCATTAGGGTTCCGCACAAGGGACCCCATCACAAGAATGGCCGTGCCCCTTTGGGGTTTCCCTGTTCATTTGCCGCCGCCGACAGGAAAGGCTCGATTGGGAGCGCGCCTGGGCTCGCGAAGAAGGCTCCGCCTTGGCGCATCTGCGCCGCTGGGTGCTTGGGGGAGATCGTAGGGGGTCTGCCGGTCCTGGAGCTTGCCGCCTGGAGGGCGAAGTGACGTGGGCCCTTGACGATGTCGCTCCTTCTGGAGAGAGGGGCGGCGCGCCTGAGAGCAGCTTGATCGCCGCACGACCCCGGATCGCCACCGATGGAGGCAAGACCTGGGGCGCGACACGACGGATCTGATCGCGAAAGGAGGGCCCATCTTTTCTTATGTTTTCAGTTATATGACGGTGAACCCGACATCGCGCGTCGCGTGAGGGAGAGCCCCGATTAGGGCTGAGGGCGTTGCGCCTGGATGCGCGCCTGCTGTTGATGGTATGTTGGCAACGAGAAGGATGGCGATCGATGCCTTAAAACCTTGCCGCCTGGAAGCTCTTTTGCTGCAGGTACCGCTGGTGGGACTTGACTGCATAGGGTTTCAACAACATATCCCAAGATGCTCCAGATCTTGAAGATGGTTGGGGAGATGTGGAACCTTGCTTACTTTGGTTACTCAGAACAAGACATTCGCAGAATTAGGGTTAAAAAAATAACCCTAGAACTTGAACCGTATAAAAAATATACATCTCTCAAGAACAAAATTATTACAATGGAATCTCGAACAAAATATGAAAAATAAAACTTTCAGAAACAAATCCGCGAGAATCGACCCGCTCTGATACCATGTAGAAAAATAGAATGCGGAAGCGGAATCGAAAATAAAGATAGAACAATAAGAACAAAGATTTTAACGTGGAACCCTACTCCGTGAGGAGCAGGATGAAACCACGGGAGAAGCCTCTGAATTGGGCGTATCTTCTATTGAAGTTCTCAATGAGTACAGGGGGTGTGGGGCTCCTTATATAGCCCCACGGACAGACCCAATAGTGACCGCTCTCCCATGTGGTACTAAACACATGGGTGGGCTCTTTTCTTTTCCAACAATTAGTATGTCTTCGAAGTAAATTTCACAAGATTGGTATATTTTACTTGTAAAATCCACTTCTTTATGACTTCTTTATGCATCAATTACATGTTAATCTTGAATTTTATAGCCCGTAGTTTTGAAGTCATCCTAGGGGGAGATCCAAAAAGGTCATACATTATATCCCTTCTCATTGTAGTAAGAACTGAAGAAAAACAAATACAAAGACTATAGATTTCACCCTATCAAGCCAACTCAATCCAGGATTTTTGTTGTTTTTTCCTTTTGCTTCTTTGATATGATTCTAGTGAAAAAGGAGCAGGCAAGAGAAAATATCAAAACTTCGATAGAGACAAGGGTAAAAAGAACACACCATGCCAGACATCATGATCAATTATTTCAGGCATTGACAGATGCTCCTGGCAGATGGAAAAGATTAACTCCACTGTAATCACCGATGGAGGCACCTGTTTGTTGGATTGTTTGCAATAAGTATGGCTTTAGCTTTGTAGCACGTTATTAATTACTTTCTCTGCAAGTGTGCATGAATCCGGAAAAGAAAGTTTTCTCTTTAGACTAAAGAGTGCAAACAACAATGACTCAAAAAAGGCAAAGGCTCAATAAACATACAGATGAGAAGTGCACATCCTTGCCCCACTTTACATTATCCAAAAGACATGTAAGAGTATCTGGAGGATAGTCATCAATTTTTTGAAGGACGTCGATGATTATGATCTCCATATGTGGCATTACATCTCTGGAGTTTTTTTCACTGGATGAAAACAGCAAAGTTCTCTATAGTTATCTAAAATAAATTAATAAGAATATTTCGGAACACCTGAAGAAAAAGAGTGTATATAACGAAAATAATATGCAGGAAAATTACTGCTTCCAATCAAATAGATAAATTAATTATCGACTTCTATTGGAGATAGGAAATAGATTGACACCGGGATACAACTCAACTGGTGGATTGGTAATATGACATGTTTTGTAAGCATTGAGTGGATTGGAAATGTTAATACCACGTTATTTAATATAGTGGGCTTCCACCTAAGGTGAAAGACCGGATAATATAAGTTTCGCCATTTTATGACGAAAAAGGAAACCACGTAGAACATCAAAAATCCAACACTAATACCAGAAATTTAAAAGGAAGTAGAGAATGGAAATGGCACTTCTCCAATGGTAAAGTATCACGATACCAATAAAGCAAGGTGGCTCAATTGCAACTAAAGATACGCAAGCAAGGTTCGAGGTTATGCTACATCGAGGAGAGAGAGGAGGCGTTGGGCGTCGAAGGGGGGTTCCAGGAGGAGGACCTCGCCGAGCTTCGACAGCTTCTCCTCCAGCCCTATCTTCTCGTCCGCCATTGGAGAGTTTCCAGCAGGTGCCTCCTGTGGAGTAGAAGAGGGTGGAGAGGGCGCGGGGAAGAAGGAAGGTCGCCGTGGAGTTCGGACTGTGGGTTGGTAACTAAATACGCTTCTCCGGCAGGAAACTACTGAACGATCATCTAGTGCAAGCTTAAGCTACAGCTGAGGAGCTCAAGCTTAGGTGAAGAAGAAGCTAAGAAGTTCAAAGGAGTGCAAACCTATGTAACTCCAACTCAAGCTCAAGGAAGGATCTCAAGCTCAGGTTGAAGACAAAGTCTTTTCTTTTATTGTGTCATGCATTCAGTAATTGTCTTGGATTATAAAAGACCTCAAGAATCATGCATCCTGCATCTCAGACTTTGAGTTTCACTTTAACTTTGAATTTCAAGTCAAACTACCAAAATGATCAATCATCCAGTTGAATTTCATGCATTCTGTCATTGATGGATTATATTTTTGAATTCTGATCGACCATCTAGTTTTCATTGATCGGACATATTTTTGAATTCTGAACGATCATCCAGTTTTCACTAATCTATCATTTTCGAATTATAATCGATAATCCAGTTTTCACTGACCGGTTATATTTTCGAATTCTGATCGATTATCCAGTTTTCACTGATCGGTCATATTTTTTAATTCTAATCGATCTTCTTTTTTACCGACCGGTCATTTCTGAATAGTCCATTTCAAGAAAATTTTGGAGTCGGTTCATTTCCTATTTTATTCCCAACAGTCATATTTTCTTGGAGCCCCATAAATATGACCCCATACTTATTCTACAACACACAGAGAGAGCAACAAGCTCTCATATCTCTATTTTCCACTCTATTTTTTGAGAGAAAGATTCAAGAGCTATTTTATGTTGCATTCTCCATTCCAACAGCTCTGACTCTCTACATTCAATTCTTATGAGCACGCTCCTCGCTCTGGGAGATTGTTTTAATTTTGTCTCATATTCTTCATTGCATATTTACTTTGATATTGAGGTTGTTACGATTGTTACATGCATGTGATTGAGTTGATCGCGTAATCAACTCAGGTTGTAAACAGTTGGGTTGCTCACGTAAGCAACTCAAGTTTAGTGGTAAGACTCGTGTGGGTCAGGTTGAAAGCCCGAGGTGGGAGACTCGGGTCGTGGTTTTTATCCATGATGGTTTCCACGTTAAATCCTTATGCACTTTTGGTTTGATCTATTATCTTGTGATTGACTAGGTCATTTTGTTCAACCCACTTGCACCCATCAAATGGTATCTACAGGATGTAAGCAAACAAACACTTGCTATCAGAGCCTCATCTGTGTGAAGGAAGTTATTCTCCAATATACATATGGCCAACTTTTCGGGATCACGATTGAAAGGAAGATCCGTAGTTTGTCCACCTCTCTTCACGGGACAAATTACTTTAGTTGGAAAACAAAGATGATGATCTTCCTACAATCATCGGATTTTACAATCTGCAATATGACGAGAAAGGAGTTCAAATTTATTGAGGAGAAGGAGACGGCTACTTCGTCGCTGAACTAGCCAAGATGACGTTCAAGTCTAAGGCAATCAACTCTATTTATTGTGCCTTATCAGAAGCTGAGTTTGATTGAGTCTCTAACTCAAAGAAAGCTACGAGATATAGAAGTGCCTAGGAACATTCAAGATGTAGAAAGGAGAAACTATAAAGGACACAAGTGTCATATTCACTGCCATAGTGAATCAACTAAGTAATCTTGGAAGAGCCTTTTTACCTCGAGAACTTCCTAGGAAGATTATCATCTCTTTATCAGATGACTAGAAACACAAGGTCGCTGCCATCGAAGAGTCCACAAACTTCAGCACGACCTCGTTAGAAGATCTCATAGGTAATTGAGAATCTGTGATTCGTCACTCTAATTAGCTGAAAATAGATATTCATCCCGAAATTAGATACATTTAGGTGTTTATAACTTATAATTAACATCCATGCACTTGTAAATAATTTGCATAAATTAGCATATTCATAATGCATTCATATTCACTTGTAAAGATTCGTCTACTTCACCCATTTTTAATAATCGATTAATTCAATAAGGAAGAAAATCAGGAAGAAATGGAATCAATAAGGAAGGTAATACTCGATTTAGTTAGTATTGTCCAACCGAATCCAATTCCATTGTTTCCACATTCAATGAGTCAATTTCAAGTGCAACCAACCTCTTTTCAAAATCTCAATTCCAATGTTTCAACAAAATCTCGAGAAGATGAATAAGAATAATGAATGAGGAAGTATATTTCATTTATCTATTATTATATATAATAGAATACATATTAAGATGATATGATTTATGGAATTCGAACCAAAACTATTGGGAAAATAAAAGAGCATGTTTATTCCATCAGCCCTAGGCTCTTATATAGGAGAGTAGCCTATGGGTAAATTACATAAAGCATGCTGCAGGAACTGGAAATAACTAAAGAGTACATAAGTAAATAATATATGTTAACACTCCCCCTCAAGATGGAGCATAGATATCAATCATGCTCAGCTTGGATGCACACTTCTGGAACGGGCCTCGTAGTAGTGACTTGGTGAAGATATCTGCAGTCTGATTCTCTGAACTGACATGGGATGTAGCAATGAATCCCTTCTGGATCATATCACGTATAAAGTGACAGTCGACTTCAATGTGCTTGGTTCGTTCATTGAATGCTGGATTGTTTGCAATAAACAAGGCCGCCTGATTGTCACATTCTAACGCCATAGGAAATGGAACTTCTATATGTAAATCTGCAAGCACAGCCTTTACCCACATCATTTCTGTGCTAACCTGGGCCATAGTCCTATATTCAGATTCAGCACTAGACCTGGCTACCACAGTTTGCTTCTTGCTCTTCCATGAGATTAGAGAATCTCCAACATATACAGCAAACCCCGACGTAGATTTCTTGTCCTTGGGACATCCTGCATAATCAGCATCTGTACATGCTGAGATAGAGATCGCTTTGCCTTTCTTGAACAGCAAACCCGCACCTGGAGATGACTTGAGGTACCTGAGGATCATATGTATGGCATCCATATGAACCTGGCGTGGTTGCTCCATGAACTGGCTCACTTGACTTACTGCAAAGGATATATCGGGCCTAGTGATAGTGACATACAGAAGTTTGCCCACTAGTTCTCTGTATCTTCTCTTATCCATCTCTTCTGTATCATCATCTTATAGCTTCATACTAGGGTCCATCGGTGTGGTAGCAGGTCTGCAACCAAGCATTCTTGTTTCACCCAACAGGTCAGTAACATACTTTCTCTGAGACATTACTAGCCCACACAGATTTCTGTCAAACTCCAGCCCCAGAAAATATCTAAGAACTCCGAGGTCCTTGGTAACAAATTCACGACCCAGCATCTCTTTTGCCTCCTTTATTCCTTGTATATCATCACCTGTAATTAAGATGTCATCTACATAAACCATGATTGCAATAGTGCCTCTGGAAGTCTTTTGTACGAACAAGGAATGATCAGCATTAGAACGTTTGTATCCATGTTTTTCAAAGAGATCTGAGAGCTTCTGAAACCACGCTCTGGGGCTATGTTTAAGGCCATAGATAGCCTTATGAAGTATGCACTCCCCCTCAACAGCAATCCCAGGTGGATGTTGCATGTAGACTTCCTCCTGTAGATCACCATATAAGAAGCCATTCTTCACATCCAACTGATAAAGGGGCCATTCACGAGTAACCGCAACTGACAGCAGAATCCATAGAGTAGAATGGCGGGCCACTGGCGAAAAAGTATCAAGGTAGTCCACCCCGTATGTTTGTGTAAAGCCACGAGCAACAAGGCGAGCCTTGTATCTGTCAATACTGCCATCTGCATTCTGCTTGACTGTAAATACCCACTTGCAGCTCACGGGTGACACATCAGCAGGTATAGGAACCAAACTCCATATTCCTCTAGACTGGAGTGCTACCATTTCTTCCTCCATCACTCGACGCCACCTACAATCCTTCAGAGCATCTTGGTAATTCCGGGGAATAGCTAGTGCTGACAATGCGACTGCAAAATTCCTGAAATCGCCAATTAGTCGATCAAACGACACAGAAGCTACTAAAGGATATGACGCGCAGCTCCTTTTCGATTTGCGTATAGCAATAGGAACATCCAAGTCAGTTGTATCCTCGGTTGTCCTCTGTAACACATCCTGCTCAGAAACATCGTCAGATCCATCAATAATAATATCGTCAGAACATACCTTAGGCAAGCTCGGTGATGAGAAATGACCATGAGCTGAGGCAGGCCTACAGGTGTAATGATATGGTAGTGGTGAAACAGGTATAGTAGTGGGGGGTGCATAAGATGGTAAAGGTTCTGGTAGTGGTGAAGGTGGTGATGGTGGTGGTGTGGTGTCATGTAAATGGCATCAGTATTAGCTGGAGGTTTCAACTGATCACCTGGTGCTGAAAAATACATGACATTTTCAAAAAAATGTGACATCTGTGCTAACAAAATACCGCCTTCGCAATAGATCATAGCACTTGTACCCCTTCTGAGTTCTGGAGTACCCAACGAACACACACTTGGCAGCCCTAGGAGAGAGCTTGTCAATACCAGGAGACAACTGGTGGACAAAGGCAACTGAGCCAAACACACGAGGGGTGAGAGAAAATAGTTCTTTTCCTGGGAAGATAATGGAGAGCAGAATTTCTTCACCTAGAACAGATGACGGCATACGATTGATCAGGTAACATGCAGTAAGAACAGCATCACCCCAGTAAGAATGAGGTGCATGACTCTGTATAAGGAGTGACATGGTGACATCTAGTAAGTGGCGATGTTTCCTTTCAGCAATTCCATTCTGTTGGGAGGTATAGGCACATGATGTCTGGTGGATAATCCCTTTGGATGAGAAATAACTAGCTAGGGCATGAGTACACATCTCCAGGGCATTGTCACTTCGCACAATTTTAACAGATGCAGAGAAAACATTGCAGATCTCATTAAGAAAATTGATAATAATAATATTCCTTGCTTCAGATTTATTCTTTAACAAAAATACCCATGAGACACGAGAGAAGTCATCCACAATAACTATATAAAACATGTGTCCCTGATGATCAGGAACACGACTCGGACCCCAGATATCAATATGAAATAACTCAAACTTGGAGGTACTACTCCGACACTGACGACTGGGAAAGGTAGACCGATGATGCTTTCCCAACTGACGTGCCTCACATTGGATAGATGTGTGAGGTAAAACCTGGGGTAAAACACGACGTAACTTCTGAAGCGGTAGATGTCCAAAGCGTAGATGCCATAGTAGAGGAGAGACGGGTCCAGTAGGTAGAGATGAGGTTCCAGCAAAAGAAGTCTGACACAGGCGATATAGGCCTCCTTGTTCATAGCCACGACAAATCACGTTGCCCGTAAGGAAGTCCTGAAAAACAAGTGAAGATGGATCAAAAAATTGCCCGACATTGTAAATCCTTTGTAATTTGGCTGATAGATAATAAATTCATTGAAAATTCAGGTGCGTGTAACACATTCTTGATCTGCATAGAAGGAGTCAGTCTAATCTCCCCCCGACCAGTAATCGGGGAATATGTGCCATTGGCAATGACCACTGTTCATCCTGGAGGGATCTGTCTGTACCCTGTAAGTAGACTTTGATCACCACATAGATGATGTGTGGCGCCAGAGTCCATAATCCATGCTAAAGTATCTGATCCACTACTAGTAAATGCATGTGTGTTACCTGATGCACTGGTAGAAGCAGAGGCGGATGCAGCAACGTCGGGCTGGCTCTCAGTAGTGTGTGCTGGGCCGGATGGAGGAATAATGCCCCTTAGACGGGCAACAAGATCATCAAACCGCTGATCCAAAGAGGCAGCAGATGGGGGTTCTATCTGCTCAGCAACTCGAGCAGATGCAGGAAATCCATGCTTGGAGTAGCACGTGTCTTCACTATGTCCGGTGCGATGGAAGTAGGTACGCATTGGCTGAGTACAGCCTCCTCTACCACGAGGACCACGGCTACGTATATAATGGTGACCTCCACGACCTATGTTGGCTGCCATGGCTGAGGTAGTCTGATTCGTCGTCGTAGAGGGTACAGTGATCCTGCTCAACCTGTGAAAGGCTTCCTCCATAGGAGGAATAGTAGAGTCTGCCAAGATCTGAGACCGTGCTGCCTCATACTCAGGGTCAAGGGCAGCGAGAAAAACTCCTACCATAGTAGCATTCCGGTAGGTCTTCTGTTGCTCTGGTGTAGCTGTTAGGGGCATAAAGCTATACAACTTCTCGAACATCCCTCGTAGGGATGTGTACAGTGAGTGTAGAGGACGTCCATTCTGCTTGATAGTGAATATGTCATGCTGGAGCTGCAGAATCTTTGTCTCATTCTTTGCTTGAGAATATGTGGCGGCTAGAATGTCTCACATATCTTTGGTTGTGGGCTGATGAAGAATATCATTGGCAATCTCGATTGTTAGAGTTCCAGATAGCCATACTTTGGCATATGCATCATCTACCTCCCACGAGGCATTAACTCCGGTCTTCTCAGCAGGCTCTTCTTACCGGTTGACTTCATCATACTCATGAACTGCATAGCCCACAGTTCATAGTTCAAACCATCCATCTTCACAATCGGTGATGGACCTCGGAATGCGCCTACAGATGGGATATCTGCCTTGCTTTCTGACATACTTGTAACCAAAGACTGGAGTAGTAGACTGAGAATAAGATTGTCTACACGAACATAGATGGGTTAGCTGCATGTGTAGACTTCAAGCAACCAAACCCATTCTTTTGGAGGTGTGCGCGCTAGAAATGCGTATAGGGCTGAATCACGGCTTAAGGGCGCACACGGGAAGCCGCCTGAGAAGGCACACCATCAAGCACGCACAGAAGATGCGTACAGGTACGCAAGGAGCGTGCTGGAAAGCACGCTAGGGATGCGCGCGAGACATGCAGCGCAGCGCTAGGCACAGCACAACGCTAGGTGCACTGCGCGAGAGATGCGTGCAGACGCACAACGCTAGAGATGCCTGCAGATGCGCAGGCACACGCGAGGCGTGCAAGCACACGCTGAAGAGATGTGCAGGCGCAGGGCGATGTGCGCAGGAGGCGTAGGAGGCGCGCGCGCAGGCGCAGGGCGATGTGCACAGGAGGCGGCGCAGGAGGCGCGCGCACGCGCAGGCGCAGGGCAATGTGCGCAGGAGGCGCGCGCACGTAGGGCGACGCAAGGCGCAGAGGGCATGCGCGAGGGCTACGTACGCAGACGCAGCAGGAGACGTGCGCAGGCGCAGAAGGCTCCAAGAGGCACCGCCGGCGGCGGCATGAGGAGAGAGAGAGGGGCTCGACGGTGGGGCTATGATTAGGGTTTCAAGAACTCCGGTCTAGGACCGTCGCTCTGATACCATGTTGGGAAAATAAAAGAGCATGTTTATTCCATCAGCCCTAGGCTCTCTTATATAGGAGAGTAGCCTATGGGTAAATTGCATAAAGCGTACTGCGGGAACTGGAAATAACTAAAGAGTACATAAGTAAATAATATATGTTAACAAAAACTCGATTTATGATTCATTCATTATTTGAATCTCATCGATCGTTGGTATTTGGTTTGTATGTGGATTTGATCCATTTAATTCACACTAACTCTAATAACATAACCAACTCCATCGTGTACATATCACTAATATTAATCAATGAAAAATTCTAAAAAAATATTAACTTTTATATATGAGAAATAAATCCAAACCTTAATTTCAAGACAAAAAGGGGTAAACGATGATATCTCTCACATATAATGTCCAATTTCATCTACTAACTTTTGAATTAATGAGCACTTAATTATCTACAAATCAAGATCAAATTCAAAAGAATTGGAGTCCATATGTGAAACTTGAGTTTTGAGACCGAACTGTATATTGTACCATTCTCTTATTTTGACTTGTTATTTCATGTATCCATTTGACTCTTTTCGATTTATTTCTTTTTCATTTTTTATTTCATAATATGTCTTAGCTAATTACATAAAAATGAAAATAAAAAAAATCAAAAAGCTAAGACAAAGAGAGATCCTGACTTGTGCATTTTGACTTATTCATCTGTATATATTTAACATTCTTAATTTATTTCTGACATTCTTAATTACGTAAAATATCAAAAAAGAAATTCATATCATACATTGTTGAGTCCATTTGCATGTGAGTCCTTCATAAACATTGCATGATGCATTTGGATCATATTTTTTATTTTGGGCATTTTCGCATTTGAGTCATTACCACTTTTAATCTATTTTTATTTTATTTCCCCTGCATTGATCAACCCAGTCAACGTACGTATCATCCACTCATCGGTCCACCTCAGCATGAAGTCAAACACACCTCTCCCCCTAGTCAACCGTTGTTGTCATGTAGCACCTACCACCCAAACCATTGGACCAAGCTTGATCCAATGGCTCCCATCATTTCCCCTTTTTCTTAGCACCTTCGATCATGACCGCTCGATCTGGGTAGATCCAACGATCGTTCCTTCATCCTCTACCTCCAACCAAGAATCCCCTTTGTTACGCCTCCTCTCCCTCCTCCGATCCTCAGTCAACCACGATGCCCAACGACTGATTCCATCAACCATCTCCAGCCCTCCTCTTCCTCCTCTGATCTTCCATGAACCTACGCCTCTATCCTTTCCCTCTCAACTCCTTCTTCTTTAACCCATCTTCTGGAAAATAAACCCAATCAGATGCGACTCCACGCAACCCAACTCCCCTCTATCTCATCCTCCATAATCACCTTATCTCCTCCCCTCAACCACCCTCAAGCCATCACCAGCGGAGACCCCCTTATCTCTCTCCTCTTCTCCAGATCGAGAATCAAACCCAACGACCATGCAACCTGACCATTGTATCCCCTACAACTCCTCCCCTTTGACGACCCATCACGTAACCCTCAACGTTCCTAATCATGTCCCCAATCACCAAATCCACGACAACCATGGTCTTTTTTCCATCCTATAAAAACCACACCATCCCCCCATTCAAGTCATATGATGCCTCAACCATACTTCATCGAGAGAGAGAGAGAGAGAGCTGAAGGATGAAGTAGTGACAACAACATTATAGCCCATCGGCGACAACCTCCAGGCATGATCCATGAAGCTGCATGCTTCATGTTGCTGCTCTCATCAGACCAGCTAAGCTCTGCCACTTCATCGGGCATCGAGCGATCACCGAAGTTGATGATCCACCTCATCTAACCCCATGCGATTTTGACTTCCAGGTAACTCCTCTTATCTCTCTTCTTTCACCTTCCTCTTCCTCTTCTATTATCTGCTTTCTTCCTCCCCACTTCTAGTCCTTCTTCGTGTTTAACCCAACTCTGCCATCTCGCAATGCATCTCCCCTTTTATAGACCCTACCTCTCTTCTTTTATCTCGTGCAAGCTTCCATCTTCAACTGAGTCCACGACCAGAGACCTGCTCATTTCCACCATCTTCATTGTAGGATCCCTTCGTCCACCCCACTTCTTCGAGATGTGACTCAAAAATCGAGTCGTTGTAACTCGAGTCATCATCTTCCCTTGCAGGCATGAGACTATTTGGACCTTTGTTGATCACATCGATGGAAGTATGTCAACCAATGGATCATCGTAGGAGAGGCGGTCGACATGTGCACCCTCGTAGGTTGTGACGGAGAAGACAAAGGGGGAGGTAGAACTCCTCCTCACAGATATCATCCGATAAGGGGACACCTGACCTCAACCCTTCATCTCAAGAGGGCCCTTGATCGTCCGATTGAGATCCCCTCCTCATCCAAATCATCAAGAGACGCCCAAGCAACAACCTCATGATCTCATCATCAAGCGCTTCGGAGATTACCAAGTGGCTACATATGCAGCCACTCAATCAATCTTGGAGGCAGCCATATGCATCCTCTATCTCAAGTTACGTGCACCTGATGAATCAACATTTCATCATATTTATTCTATCATTTTTGCCTCAAAACCCTAGTAAATGCGTGTAAATAGCATTAAATCCAGCATCTTAGCATTCATGCATGTGCATGTAAATAATGTATAAAATACTGTAATTAAAGCCAAAATTTTAGAATAAATAAAAGAAAAGAAAAAGAATAAAATATTGTAAATATTTTATGACCCAAAATCCCAAGACCTAGGCATCTTAATGAATAGGTCGACAAAGAATAAAGTAGGGAGAGATAAGGGTCAAAATACAGTAAACATACCTATTCTTTTTAATTCATTTTTTTATTCATTTTGGGACCTATTTTTGGTTCCACTTTTTACACCTAAAATAAAGAAACTTTGAACATGAAAGATGTAGATAAATAAATAAATAAATATACAAAATTTATTTCATTCAAAAATAATGTACAGATAAAAAGTTATGGTCTGAATAAAAATCCAGAATCCCAACTTCCCAGACCTGTATCTCACAAATGAAAACTCCAAATGCATCAAACTCGCCTTTAATTGTATATAATTAAAAATAAGCTATTTAATGGCAATGGTTTCGCATTTGGCGGAGCTACGGTTTGAAAGTTGAGTTTTGGACCCCTATTGTATACTTGTACAGATTAAAATATTCAATTTATTATTTATTCATTATTTTTATATTTTTATATTTTTATAATTTTGTAAATATTACTTATAATATATTTGTATATTAAGATTAGAATAAAAACATAAAAGAAACACAAAATAAAAATACTTGTATATTCTACATAGGTATAGTACCTATACTTATACCTGTATAATACATACTTACATTTTATTAAATATCCAAAACACTTCATAAAAATAAAATAAAAATATTTTTAAGTGTATAAAATACTTTACAAATTTAAAAAATAATAAACAAAATAAATAAATTAAAAATACAAAATAAAAATAAATTAATAAAATATATAGATAGTATACCTATAAAGGGTATAAAAGGGAAATTGTAAAATCATACCTTATAAAAATAATTAAAAATCATAATAAAATACATTATAAAATAATGAACATTTTTTATTTTATGATTGAAAATTAATAAATTAGTTATCTATTTTTAAGTGATTTTACAAGGGACTTTTCCTGGTTGGTCCACGTGGACCAACCAAGTTGGTCTGACAGTTGACCTCCGGTCAACTGTCTGACCTCCTCCCTGTAGCTGTGTCAGAATGACTTTTGACTCCTCTTCACCCTTTTTTCGAGGTCGCCCCTTGCGTCATT
This sequence comes from Ottelia alismoides, assembly GCA_037367405.1. NCBI lineage: Eukaryota > Viridiplantae > Streptophyta > Magnoliopsida > Alismatales > Hydrocharitaceae > Ottelia > Ottelia alismoides. The sequence continues at coordinate 24,076 of JAZKJV010006943.1, forward strand.
TCATGATACACACTTCACGACTTTTGTAACCCTTGCATCAAGGATTCACGCCCTAGGTTTACCTTGGGGTGCGGATCATCGACGCACCTGTGGTACGTCGTTCTTTGAGCCCACTCCACCATCTTTCAAAACCGAACCACCATCTTCCCAGTGATCTTTGAACCGCATTAGGCCTTCGCCGAGACCTCTAAGACGTTGCTTGGGATCCCCGGTGACAGGAGGTTGATCCCAGCACCTTGCTGAGTTACAACTCGTGCTCCTAGGCGTGTTTCCAGCCATCTCCGACGGCCGCACCGCCGTGAGGTCCACCTCGGGCACATAACCCTTGAGGTCTGTTCTTTACTTATTTTCTTGTTGTTTTTCTTGCATTTAGTTGATTCCAGTAGCTTTAGCTCTCGATTCTCATATCCATTTTGATCCACAATCACTCGTTCACCATCGCCATCACCTTGTCGGAGCAAGAGCTCCGGCGAGTGTTCCTCTCCACCACCGCCACCCTTCTTGCATGTTGGAGGGTCACGGCACTTTGTCCCCCCCCCCCTGTAACCTTCCCTGTAGGTTCTCACGTACTGGAAGAGGCTGGGGGCTCGTTTTGAGGGACATCGGAGGTACCTGGAGCCGTGTGCTTCCTCGCCTCTGCCGGCGTGCGCCAGTAGCCGCCAACCTATTTTGGAGCCATCAGCAACTAGAGGGAGCCTGCAGCAACAGATCTAGGCTACCTTGGACCGCGCAGGACCGCCGGTGAAGGAGGATCGAGCCAGGGAACCTTCGCTGCGGCAGCGTTCGTCCTTGTTCATCCATCAACCCTCGCCGCCGTCGGATTTTGAAGGAGCTCCCAGGTGGTACAGCAGCCGTCGGATCAAATCATGCCTCGGCCATCCGATCATCATTTTCCATCTAATCTCAGCCGTTGGCGTTGAAGGGGTACGGGCCGTCAGGATCTGGACACGGGGATAAGTGAAGTACGAGGCGCCGTCCGATCCGCTTAGGTTGGGAATTTTGCAAGTTATACCCAGTCATTTTTGTTATTTATACATTAGTGCTTAAACCTTCATCGGCAGTTATATCATTTTTGTAAGAATTGCAATTAGACCCTCGGGCTTCTCTTATTTACAAAAGGATCCTCGCCAGGCGCGTGCAAGGCACGCGCGCCTTGGCAATTTTGCAGTAAGGCCCTTGCTAGTTTGGGTATTTTTGCTTAATCCAGGAAGTTTTTTTAATACGTTATATATTTCTGGAATTATTGCATTTGGACCCAAAGTTTCGTGGTATTGCTTTTTGACCCCTGCCAGGCGCACGTGCCTAAGCACGTGGGCTTGGCATTTTTGCCACAAGGCCCTTACGACTTTTGCTATTGGTGTTTGGTCCAGAAGTTTTATATTACAGTATATATTTTGTGAAATTTTTGCATTCTGACCCCTGGATGTTTCGCATATTACAAAAATACCCCTGGCAGAATGATTTTCCCTTATGCTTCTAGTATTTATTGCATGTGCCTATAAAACCCCAAAAATTCCACAAAAATCATCTTAAGCTCCTGCTACATTACAGATTCTCGCCCTATTTTTATTTTATGATTTTATTGCATTTTCATATTTATTAAAAATCATAACATGCATTTTAGCTAATGTTTGCATTAGAAAATACCAAAAAATATTAATCTCTCGAAAAATTCCAAAAAAATACCTAAGGTCTATTTTAGTATGTTTTAGTGTCAGTCCAAAAATCATTAAAAAATTTCAAAACAAAAACCTTAAAATTAGAAAAAACCTTAAAACTTCAAAAAAATCTAAAAAATCCTAGAAAATTCCTAAAAATATAAACTCAGTTTCTGAAGTTTCTCTATTTTATTGTCTTTTATTTAAAATTAATTTGGGAAATTTTGTTACTGTTTGATATTTTTCACTCCTATTTTAATTCGGCCAGTAGTTAATTCCCTGTTTTCTTATATTTTGGCATTTAAAAATACCAAAAATATTTTGAAAATTCCCCAAAAATCACAAAAATAGTAGAAAAATATAAAAAATCCAAAAAGATTTTATTTCCTAATTTTTGAGTATTTTTCCTTATTTTTATAAATATCTTATTCCCTCTTTTATTATATTGTATATATATTCCAATATTGAAAAAGAAAATTATAAAAAAAATATAAAATATAAAAAGAAAATATAAAATCAATAAATTAAGAATAAAAATACAAAATTAAAAATAAATAAAAATTAAAAAATTAAAAACCCACAAAAACATTTGCATATTGTAGACAATTAATCACGTTCACATATTTTTGCACTTGTGTGATCTATCCTGCCTTGCTCCATGTGTTCAACCTCTACATACTTACACCTATACACCTGTTTGTAGAGTTAAAAATAAATTTGACTCCACATGTATTCTTCATTGCTTGATTTATTATTGTGGGTTCATTGTTGATTAAATTCGGATTTCTTAGCGGTCACTGCAGCGACTTTTGTGTTCCCGCCTTGTGTGGAATACACGACCGTTGGAAACTTGGGTTTATCAAATGGCGCCGTTGCCGGGGATCAACAGTGCGTAGATCGTATTTTTGCTTGTGTTTGTGAGTATTTGTCTACTTTTGCGGCTTTTATTTCTGCTTGTTATATTTCCCTTATTTTTGATATACCTTATTGAATTGTCTAACCACTCTCCTTGTTTGGATTTTGTGCGAGGTACGCGGATCGAGGGAGGAGCCCCTCTTGAAGCACCTTCGCACCTACGTGAGGCGGCTTTTGCCTAGCACAAGGAAGGGCTTGGAGAATTTTGAAGACAAATTTTGAGCACCATATTTTTCTTGTATTTACTTGTGTAATTTTAGCGAGAGAGAGAGACCTCTATTTTTGTAATAATACAGGTACCCTCGAACTTTGGACTCTTGAGCCTAATTTCCAAGTGATTGTTCACTTGGGGGCTCACCGCAGATTTCTCGTGTTTTTCATCGCATTTTTTATTTTGTTTCTCGATTTTGGTTTTATTTCTTTTGTGTGATTGAGCCCCTAATTTTAGGACTGCTTGCGATAGATTAAGGCCAAACACCTAATATATCTTGCATGTACCTATAGCAGTGTTTGGACTTAGTCAAATTATAAAATAGTTGATTACCATCTTTGAGCCGCCGCGCCGCGAGCCCACCCTGCCAAGCGTTGCTCCTGAACTCGATTTGTCGAGAGGAGGAGGGGTGAGCCTAGACCGAACTCTTGGATTGAGGATCGGTGACCGATTTGTGGTTTTTCATGATAATAGCAGTTTTTGAAACTTAGGGCGATTTTATCGGCTTGCATTTGCATATAGATATGTTTCAATTCTGCTGAGCATCTTTGCATGTAGAGTGCTGGAGGCAAGGTGAGCATTTCTCTTTAGCATACATCATTGATTTGCCGCTTGCATTGCTTTTCCGACTCTCCCTCTGATTTTGCCAACCTAGGTGCTTAAAGGAATTGACTCCTCGTTAGGCTCGTGCATTTCTCATTAAAAATCCAAAAAAGTGATAACCAATAAAATTGGGACTGCTAACATTACTCGACCCTAAAATCAACCAAAAAGAAAAATTCTCTTGGGGCGAGTAATCCCCTCATTGTCTTCGTTTTACATTGCTCGCGCACACACTAAGGTTAGTGCCCAAATCCCTATCTCAGCCCCCTAAGTGTTTGTGCAACTTTTGGACTTCTCACCTAACTCTAAAACAGATAAGATAAAAAGACCGCTCTTTGCAGTCTCTACCGAGTTGAGTAGGTGAATTGAGGGTTTGCCTTGTGTTTCCTTCTTATTTGTGATTGTTTTGTGTGCATCCTAGATCATCCCTGCGCATTTGCGCCTTCTTCTTCACTCTCTTGACTTGACCGTCGTGCTCCCCCGAATCATTTCCTTTTGTTTTCGAGATGGACCCCTGGGGCACATTTTATCCGGACTTTGCGGATCCCTCGTTCGCTCCAGTCGGTCCACCTCCCTTTTATCAGGAGGATCCACCTCCTAGTTTTCTTGATTTTTGTACATACCCGCCTCAGCCACAGTATCAGACCTCAGATTTCTACCCACCTCCACCCCCACCTGTATATTATCCACCGCCACCTTCACATCCACCCGAGTCTGACCTGTTGGAGTCACCTCCCTCGATCTCTATGAGTGATATATTGAACCGAATAATAGAGCGTCTTGATTTGATGAATGATGATATGGCTATCTTGAGGAGAAAACAGATTGACGCTCCATTCGGCGAGGATACAGACTTCCTTGTAGGAGATCATGGGAGATTGCAATCACCCAAAACACAAAAAAATGAGAAAATGTTAAAAACCCAAAAAGAGTTCGGGAGACACTTGGTTGATTCAGATTGTAAGGAGAGAGCCCACTTTCCATATCATTCATCCACACAACCTTTCACACACTATCCCACCTTTTACCCCGAGGATGCCGCTGTACAGACTGCTCTTGGCATGCCTCGTGTATATGCTGATTCCGACTTCCTCCCTTGTATGGAGGAAGTCCAAAAATTCAAAAAAATGCTGACTGAACCCGAAGTGGTGGCCACCATACATAAGATCATCCGTGCCCCACTTCAGCAGGCTATGACCCAATTATCTACTCCTCTTCCCAAGAAGAGAAAGCGGAGGAGCAGATCTGAGCGTCACATTCTGACCATGGCCACTGCCCACGCCATCACACACCGTCCCATCTCTAGAAAGAAGAACACAGCTACCCCTTTCATCACTTGCACCATCTCTGACCATACATGTGATCACACTCTCCTGGACGGCAGTGCATCTATTAGCATATTACCCTTCTCACTGGTACAGTCTCTTCACTTAGGGCCTCTAAAGAAAACCATGATGATCGTATAGTTTGCTGATGGATCTATCAAGAGGCCGAAGGGTATCCTTGAAAATGCCATTATTTCTATTCAGGGCACGATCCACCATGTTGATTTTGTCGTGTTGCCCATGCAGACCTCCACAGGGGAGCAATCTCCAATCATCTTGGGACGACCATTCCTCACCTCTGCGAGGGTCGTTATTGACTACAGATCAGGAGAGATTCGCTTCCGTCCTGTTGACGAGAGCGAAGTGTTGATCACCACACCCACAGTCGACCAAAGACCTGCACCTGATGCATCTTCACCAATTCTAGCTGACTTCGAGGCCTGTGACCGATCTGATGCTATTAGAGATGTTTACTTAGCGACCGTTGATGAGACCCGAGGAATCCCCCGAAAGGGGAGGAACTCGGAAAGCATAGACCTCGCAGTTCCTCCTTCTGGTGTGTGGCGATGTGTTGATGAAATCCAAGGAATTTATGTGGTTGATCCCATTGAGCGGAGGGCAGATACCAAGACTAGACAGGACGGACCTGGTTTGACTACTTCCACTGATAAGTCCGTTCCTGGTCACTCAAAAGTAAAGATGATTGAGGCCGGTTATGATGCTGCCTATTATTTTGAGAGATTCAGACCTCTTGATGAAGAAGATAATCCGGGTGAGATTCTTGAGGACGAACAGAGTTCGTATACTTCCACTGATGATTTCGTTCCTTTTGATTTTGACCTGGACGAGACCTCGCAGGACGACTCTGATTACACTTCTTCCGATGAGGATGAGTTTGTCCCATTCCACTTTGACATCAGCGAAATCTCCAAGGCCAGACCTGACCACACTTCTTCCACTCGCCCGTCTGCGCCTTCACACCATAGAACCACCAAGGGCGGACCTAGCCATACTACTTCCATTGATCAGTTCGTCCCTTTTCGATTTGATTCTACTGAGGGCCTTCACCATGTCGACCATGATCGACTTCCGTCCACTGTGGACCCCGATGTCGACTTGCACCACACTAGATCTATCCCTCAGCGGTCTCGCAAGAAGGTTAGCTTTCTACCTTCTTGATCATGTGTAAATCCATTTCTATTGTATATTCATCTGTTTCCCTCCGTCTCTCTACCGTATTGCTCGTCTACCCATTCTCGTGTTTGCCTTACTTAGGACGTACTTTGTCCTAAGTATAGGGGGGTGGACGAGCCGGGTGTTCAGTCGACGTGCCCTTTCATTACTCCTGTTGTTTCCTATACTTAGGGCTTCTTTTACCCTAAGTATAGGGGGAGTGATGTGTATATCCTCTGATCTCTTCTTCCATCTTCAGATCTCTTTTCTTCTCTTTTCTTCTTTTCTTTTCTTCTTTTCTTCTTTTCCTCCTCTATCTTCTTTATCTACCAAAAAGGTGCTGCCCCTTTTTGTCAGTCTTCTATACTTAGGACGTACTTTGTCCTAAGTGTAGGGGGCGCGCACCCCGAGTTTCTCTATTCTTTGATCCTCTCCATTGTCTCCTCTTCTTGTCTATACTTAGGGATATCTTACCCTAAGTATAGGGGGAGACAGTCTGAGTATGATCTGTTCATTCCCACCCTTGACCCTCCCTGCGTTGTGTACAGTCTGCTATACTTAGGATTATTTGATCCTAAGTATAGGGGGGACAGTCAACTTCTCATTCATTCATTCATTCCGTTATTTATTTTATTCTTTAGACTTTTCTATACTTAGTACGAGTTATGTCTTCTCTTTTTCTCTCTGATCTATGAGGACATTGCTCAAGCTAAGTAGAGGGGGTCGTATATATTACGTATATACTTTAGCCATAACTCGTACTTTCGTATTTTCTTAATAATATGGCTAATTGTTCTTTAAAATTCATTGAAAACCTTAATAAAAAGATGTTATTATTCCTCAAATTCTTTTTGTAATTACTGATTAATAAATCAAGTGAAAATGTTTTTTGCAAAATGTTTGAAAAATAGTTGAAAATCTTTGTGAAAATCTTTTGAAAACTATTTTGAAAACATTTTGTTACATGTTTTCAACCTTTGTAAAAAATATTTTGTTTTGAAAACTTATTTTCTTTGTGTGAAATAAAAATGTTTGAAAAATGATTTGCAAATGGCTTGAAAAATGGTTGCAAAAATATTTTGAAAAAAAATCTATCTATACTGTTTGAAAAAACCTTTGCAAAATGATTTTCAAATGCGTGTACATATTTGTAAAATATTTGTAAAAATTATTTTGGATTATAGTTTTCAAAATTGTTTGAAAAGCTTGTGTCAAATAAGTTTGAGGAATATTTACATCACACCAAAATCCATTATATATACTTATAAAATTGATCACTTACCCTAGTAAATTCTTAAAATCCACTTCTTGTATATATAAGAAGCACTCCCGTGTAAATATGTGTACCTAGATTTCAGCCAAAATTTTTTGTTTTCAAAAATTCCAAAAACATTTGCGAAATTAAAATCCAAAAACATTTGAAAAATCTTTTTTGAAAAATACAAAAAAAATGCATATGCATCATCATCATCTTTTCAAAAATCCATAAGAAGTTCAAAAACTTTGAAAATTGCATCACAATAATATTTTCTGCATTTTGCATATCATTTACATAGCATGAGCATTTTTCGGATTGAATTTGATAGTTGAACAAGTCTAAGTAAAATCCGGAGATTGGAGCTTGATTGGACCTTAAAATCTACCTAATAAAAGGTACCTTATAGGAACTGGGTTTGAGGTACTCCAGGTCTAGTTCACTTAATTCTTTGAGGATCACGGGACTTAATTCAATGGATTCTTGACTGCCTAAGTAGAGTATTTCGGAACACACGCACGACTCTTGTTGATAATGACCTAACTTGGACACCTGCACCTTTCACATGGCTCAACTCAGTTGGAGTGGTGAGGGGATTGGATTTGCCGGTATGAGACGCACACAAGTGGAAACACTTGTCCTCCTCTAGGGAGGGAAGTGCACCCCAACCCGTCCAGTGATAAGGAAGTCTAAAGACAAGAGAGTGTGGGTTGTAATAATGCTTCAAAAGAGGGATAGTCTACTGGCTCAAAAGGAAAAACTCCTTATGTAAATGCTGTTGTGAATAGTATTTCAAAAAAAATGGTCAGGCCTGTACAAAAATAAAAAGCATGCAAAGTATGTACATATGTTGTAAAGTTAATAAGAAAGCTTGAGTTCCAAAGTCATATCAAGTGAGCCTGCAGCTAGATGACTTGACTACACTGGTCTTGCATCCTAAGATAGGTAGCTACACTGGCTATCGTCCATTCTTCTCTTCACCCCCTCCTCTTGAGCTGGTTGCCACTTGAACTTAGAAGGGAATACCCCGCTCCTCGAGGATGGAGTTGTTGGATTAGAGAATCATTGGGTTGTCATACTGGAGAAGTCAGTTTCTTTGTCATTCTAGTTGGGGAGAGCCACTATCACTTACATTGTACGAGTCGGATTCATAGTCTTAAGGGTTTGCGTATGAGTTGAGATATTTCTAACCTGGCTATTGAGGAGACTTGAATAGAGTTTTGGGATTCTCGAAGACTGTTGGATTTCAAATCTGATTGCCATTAAGGTTCCGCCTGCACTAAAATTCTAAAGGTCCGACTTAAGCTCCAGACTTTGATTTTGTGAAGACAAGTTTAATAATTAAACTTCATCCATCTTTCTTCTTTTTCTTTTCTTTGATTTTCTTTTCTGCACTTATTGCATAAGTGTTTGCTAGGGACTAGCAAAGGTAAAGTATAGGGGATGATGAATCCACATTTCATCATCTTTATTCTATCATTTTGGCCTCAAAAACCCTAGTAAATGCGTGTAAATAGCATTAAATCCAGTATCTTAGCATTCATGCATGTGCATGTAAATAGTGTATAAAATACTGTAATTAAAGCCAAAATTATAGAATAAATAAAAGAAAAGAAAAAGAATAAAATATTGTAAATATTTTATGACCCAAAATCCCAAGACCTATCTTGGTGAATAGTTCGACAAAGAATAAAGTAGGGGGAGATAAGGGTCAAAATACAGTAAACATACCTATTCTTTTTAATTCATTTTTTTATTCATTTTGGGACCTATTTTTTATTCCACTTTTTACACCTCAAATAAAGAAACTTTGAGCATGAAAGATGTAGATAAATAAAAAAATAAAAATACAAAATTTATTTCATTCAAAAATAATGTACAGATAAAAAGTTATGGTCTGAATAAAAATCCAGAATCCCAACTTCCCAGACCTGTATCTCACAAATGAAAACTCCAAATGCATCAAACTCACCTTTAATTGTATACAATTAAAAATAAGCTATTTAATGGCAGTGGTTTCGCATTTGGCGGAGCTACGATTTGAAAGTTGAGTTTTGGACCCCTATTGTATACTTGTACAGATTAAAATAATCAATTTATTATTTATTCATTATTTTTGTATTTTTATATTTTTATATTTTTGTAAATATTACATATAATATATTTGTATATTAAGATTAGAATAAAAACATAAAAGAAACATAAAATAAAAATACTTGTATATTCTACATAGGTATAGTACCTATACTTATACATGTATAATACATACTTACATTTTATTAAATATCCAAAACACTTCATAAAAATAAAATAAAAATATTTTTAAGTGTATAAAAATACTTTACAAATTTATAAAATAATAAACAAAAATAAATAAATTAAAAACATAAAATAAAAATAAATTAATAAAATATATAGATAATAAACCTATAAAGGGTATAAAAGGGAACTTGTAAAATTATACCTCATAAAAATAATTAAAAATCATAATAAAATACCTTATAAAATAATTAACACTTTTTATTTTATGATTGAAAATTAATAAATTAGTTATCTATTTTTAATTGATTTTACAAGGGATTTTTCCTGGTTGGTCCACGTGGACCAACCAGGTTGGTCTGACAGTTGACCTCCGGTCAACTGTCTGACCTCCTCCCTGTAGCTGTGTCAGAATGACTTTTGACTCCTCTTCACCCTTTTTTCGAGGTCGCCCCTTGCGTCATTTCATGATACACACTTCACGACTTTTGTAGCCCTTGCATCAAGGATTCACGCCCTAGGTTTACCTTGGGGTGGGGATCATCGACGCACCTGTGGTGCCTTGTTCTTTGAGCCCACTCCACCATCTTTCAAAACCGAACCACCATCTTCCCTGTGATCTTTGAACCGCATTAGGCCTTCGCCGAGACCTCCGAGACGTTGCTTGGGATCCCCGGTGACAGGAGGTTGATCCCAGCACCTCGTTGAGGTACAACTCGTGCTCCTAGACGTGTTTCCAGCCATCTCCGACGGCCGCGCCGCCGTGAGGTGGCACATAACCCTTGAGGTCTGTTCTTTACTTATTTTCTTGTTGTTTTTCTTGCATTTAGTCGATTCCAGTAGCTTTAGCTCTCGATTCTCATATCCGTTTTGATCCACAATCACTCGTTCACCATCGCCATCACCTCGCCGGAGCAAGCTCCGACGAGTGTTCCTCTCCGCCACCGCCACCCTTTTTGCATGTCGGAGGGTCGTGGCACTCCCCCCCCCCCCCCCCGTAACCTTCCCTGCAGGTTCTCGCGTACTGGAAGAGGCTGAGGGATCGTTTGAGGGACGTCGGAGGTACCTGGAGCCGTCTGCTTCCTCGCCTCCACCGGCGTGCGCCAGTAGCCGCCAACCTATTTTGGAGCCATCAGCAGCTAGAGGGAGCCTGCAGCAACAGATATGGGCTACCTTGGACCGCGCAGGACCGTCGGTGAAGGAGGATCGAGCCGGGGAACCTTCGTTGCGGTGGCGTTCGTCCTTGTTCATCCATCAACCCTCGCCGTCGTCGGATTTTGAAGGAGCTCCCAGGTGGTACAGCAGCCGTCGGATCAGATCACGCCTCGGCCATCCGATCATCATTTGCCATCTAATCTCGACCATTGGCGTTGAAGGGGTACGGGCCGTCACGATCTGGACACGTGGATAAGTGAAGTACGAGGCGTCGTCCGATCCGCTTAGGTTGGGAATTTTGCAAGTTATACCCAGCCATTTTTGTTATTTATACATTAGTGCTTAAACCTTCATCGGCAGTTATATCATTTTTGTAAGAATTGCAATTAGACCCCCGGGCTTCTCTTATTTACAAAAGGATCCTCGCCAGGCGCGTGCAAGGCACGCACGCCTTGGCAATTTTGCAGTAGGGACCTTGCTAGTTTGGGTATTTTTGCTTACTCCATGAAGTTTTTTTAATACGTTATATATTTCTGGAATTATTGCATTTGGGCCCCAAAGTTTCGTGGTATTGCTTTTTGACCCCTACCAGGCGCACGTGCCTAAGCACGTGGGCTTGGCATTTTTGCCACAAGGCCCTTGCGGCTTTTGCTATTGGTGTTTGGTCCAGGAGTTTTATATTCCAGTATATATTTTGTGGAATTTTTGCATTCTAACCCCTGGATGTTTCGCATATTACAAAAATACCCCTAGCAGAATGATTTTTCCTTATGCTTCTAGTATTTATTGCATGTGCCTATAAAACCCCAAAAATTCCACAAAAATCATCTTAAGCTCTTGCTACATTATAGATTCTTGTCCTATTTTTATATTTTTATTGCATTTTCATATTTATTAAAAATCATAACATGCATTTTAGCTATTGTTTGCATTAGAAAATACCAAAAAATATTAAAATCTCTCGAAAAATTCCAAAAATAATATCTAAGGTCTATTTTAGTATGTTTTAGTGTCAGTCCAAAAATCATTAAAAAAATTTCAAAAAAAACCTTAACAATTAGAAAACACCTTAAAACTTCAAAAAAATCTAAAAAATCCTAGAAAATTCCTAAAAATATAAACTCAGTTTCTGAAGTTTCTCTATTTTATTGTCTTTGATTTAAAATTAATTTGGGAAAATTTTGTTACTGTTTGATATTTTTCACTCCCATTTTAATTTTGGCCAGTAGTTAATTCCCTGTTTTCTTGTATTTTAGCATTTAAAAATACCAAAAATATTCTGAAAATTCCCCAAAAATCACAAAAACAGTAGAAAAATATAAAAAAGCCAAAAAGATTTTATTTCTTAATTTTTGAGCATTTTTCTTATTTTTATAAATATCTTATTCCCTCTTTTATTATATTGTATATATATTCCAATATTGAAAAAGAAAATTATAAAAAAATATAAAATATAAAAAGAAAATATAAAATCAGTAAATAAAAAATCAAAATACAAAATTAAAAATTAGATAAAAAATTAAAAATTAAAAAATTAAAAACCCACAAAAACATTTGCATATTGTAGACAATTAATCACGTTCACATATTTTTGCAGTTGCATGATCTATCCTGCCTTGCTCCCTGTGTTCAACCTCTACATACTTACACCTATACACCTGTTTGTAGAGTTAAAAATAAATTTGACTCCACATTTATTCTTCATTGCTTGATTTATTATTGTGGGTTCATTGTTGATTCAATTCGGATTTCTTAGCGGTCACCTGATGAATCTGCGACTCGTCATCTTTATTCATTTATTTTAGCTTAAAATTCCTTATAAAACACCTGCATATAACGCTAACTCCATATTTTTACTAACTTGCATATGTGTAAATATTGTACATTTCTGACTAATTTTCACCTAAAATAATTAAAGAAAGAAGAAAGGAAAAATAAAGAAAATAAAATAAAAAATAAATAAAGAAAATAAAATTAAAAAAAGGAAGACTGTATACAGGCTGACCCAAACCCCAAGAGAAGGTCAAGACTTGACCTGATCGACCAGGAATAAAGTAGGGGGAGATAGGGTCCTTAACCAGAAAATATATCCAAAAAAAATGTGTGTTCTCCCTTATTTTGTATATATGTATATCACCAACACTAATTTATTTGTACCTTAATTAACCTCAAATCAAATAACATTCAAAACCAAAGTTGTAAATAAAAATGTGTTCTAATTACTAAAATTGATTGCACAATTAAATCTTGTACAGAATAAAAGTAGCCACACTTGGAAAAAGCCACTAAGAACTAATTGAAAGACCAATTCCGGCTCCATATGAGCTCAAATTGAATCAATCTCAGTTCCATTGGACTCAAAATTAAATTATCTTTAAAATGGATGTATTTTCATAATTTTTAGAGTTACGGTTGAAAAGTCGGTTTTCTGGGTGGTTTGTGCAATTTTCCCATGTATTTTTGTGCATATTGTATTTTGTATTTATTTCTAAATTAATTCCACTAATTTCTTAAAATAAAAATAAAAATTAAAAAATAATAAATTCCTAAAAAGACAAAAAAGGCAAATTTCATCATTTATCCTTGTATATAGTGTCACATATGTATATAGTATATGTATATAGTTGCTATTTTTAATTAACCTTCGTAAAAAAATAAAAAAACAACATTTTTTAATTCAAATTAAATAAGTGACGAAAATTCAAAAAAAAAAATAGATAATTTTGTAATTAGTTTTAATTCCCGTTTATCTTCATTTCAAATTTCATCTCCCTTCCACCAAAAAATTCAAAAATTCATTTTATTTTTCATCTTTTTCAAAAATTCATTTTTAATTTTCAATTCTCTTTTTCAAAATTTCACTTCAATTTTCATCTCCCTTTATCCAATAAAAATTCAAAAATTCAAATTTCATCTCTTTTCTATTTATATGGCTCATTCTCCCTCATTCCAACTTGATCAATCTTTAGAGAGAGGAGCCCGATCTCTGAGAGAAATTTCGTCGAGGAAGTTGCCTAGCCTCCGAGCCGTCCGGTGACAGCGAGCCGGCCTTGTCGAGGCGATCACAGTCTATTTTTTGCTCCTAAGGTGAGATCCAAATTTTTCTTCGCATTTTTATCTTAGTTGAATCGCATTTTATTTTATCGCATTTTATTTTCATCAACATTTTTGTTCCTCTAGATCTAAAAAAAATTTCATCACGATTCTTATCCACTCTGACTCGATTTTTCACCTCATCATCGTGATCTCTCCGCCTTCTATTTCTACCGTCCACGATCTCTCAACTCCGACCGCGTACGGTGGTCAGAGATCGGATTCGGATCCTCATTTTCGCCATATCACCATTCATTTTCCAATTTGTAGATAAATAAAAAAATAATAAAAAAACCATTTGTTTCTAACGTTTGTTTTGCAGGGTCATTAAAAAAACCAACAAAAAATTAAAAATATAAAAAACAAAAAAAACATTTCTCATCATTTTTTTATTGTCTATTTCGGATTTCTCATTTTCTTATTTTTCGGATTTACAAAAAATAAAAAAAAAAGTTTTTTCCTTTCCTTTATTCATTGTTTACAATAAAAATAAAAAAATAAAAAAAAACAAAAAAAATCTCTCTCCAGGCAGCGGCTCGCGTCGCCGCTCCTCTACCGCGGGGTGACCCCCTCCTCCTGCGCGCCGCCATCGCCGCCCAGCCGGTAGTGGAGCAGCGCCGCATCCCTCCACCGTTGTGACCACCGTCTCCAGGCCGCTGGTCCGCGCTCCCCCTCCGCCATCGACGTCGACTGCCGAAGCCCGCTCACCCTCGTCGGGACCAGCGCGCGGCCCCGCCCGCGTTCGCCCTCAGTCGCCTCCAGCTCGAGCGCTCTGCCCTCTCCTCCGTGCAGTAGCCTCCGACCACGCCAGCTCCTCCCTGCCGAGTCCAGCGCCGCACCAACACCAACCGCCCAGGCCGCGCCTTCTCTGCCACCAGATCCACCAGCGCGCCTCTGCGCGCTCGTCCTTGAAGCCGCGACCGCCTGCAACTCATCATCTCCAGTAGCACGCACGCCAACCGTCGCGACCTCCCTCGCACCGCCTCCGCCCGAAGTCAGCGCGCGCCCACGCGGCCCCACGCCGCCGCACCCTTCAGCCGTTGCCGCCATCACGCCGCCACGCGTGCCTCGCCATCTCCCCGCGTCCACCGCTAATCCGTCGTATACTCCGCTCGTCAACAGACGCCGCCGTCCTTGCTTGGGGGAGAAGGCAAGAGGCGGCGTCCATTGGGTTGGAAGGAAACGAAAGAACCCTTCCTAGGGTTGGGATCTTTTGAAGTTAAAAAAAGGGATTGGAAATTTACAAGTTCATCCCTGGTCATTCTCAGAAGTGCAAAAAGGTCCCAACAAGCCTCCAGAGCACATGACATGCACATGACACAGTGGTAAAATTGCATATTTTTTCTCTCTGTTTATTTTTATTATTTATTTGAAGCAACAACTATTGAACTTTACATTTCAGTCCAAATCTTTCACATTATTTACATTTTAGTCTCTGAACTGCAGAACTATAGTTTGCTTGGTTTTTTCATTGAAATAAATGTTAGTTGTGATCCAAAAATTTGCAAAAATTGTGCTATGTTCCTGATGTTCATATTCATCTAGCATTAATTTTTCATTACATTTTGATTTTATTTATTATTATTAAAAATAAAAAACATGTCATTTTTCCTCGCTTGAAATTCCAAAATTCATAAAAAATTTGAAAATAGCTCCAATAATTCCAAAAAAATTAGGGTAGCTTGATTTCATTGTCTTTTAATTCTGACCAATTTTTACGCATTATATATTTATAAAACCCAAAAAAATGAAAAATATCAAAAATCTTCTAAAAATCATAAAAAATTCTACAAAAATCCAAAAATTGTGATTTCAGTTCCTGTTTTTAGATATTTATTTTTAGTTTGTCATAAAAATAATTGCCAGGAGTTTTGGGTATTTAAAAGATTTTTAAATTGTTAATTACTCCATGATGTGCACATTTTCTTGTTTTCTCACTGTTTGATTTTTATAAAAATACAAAAACATCCGAAAAATCTACAAAAATTGTTAAAAATATTTTAAAACTTTTAAAACCCAAAAACATTCTCTTTGCATTTTTTGAGCATTTTTGGTATAATTGAAAATTGCAAAAAGAGTTGGAGTGCATATTCTTGACCCTGTTTATATTGTGTATTATTTTTAAAAATTAAAAAAATGCAAAATTAAAATCACTAAAAATTTAAAAATCAGAAAATACAAAAAATTAAAAATAAAAAAATTAAATTAAAAAAAAATAAAAAGATTCAAAAAAATCACAAAAACCAAGGATAGTTGTCCTTCGAGATTCCTGTTTTCTTTTAATTAGTTTCTGATTAATTGAATAACCCTCAAGAATTGTAGCCTCCCTGAGTTCGACCATGTCCGCTATACAGGTTAATAAATAGCAAATTAAAAAAAAAATATTTTTTGTTGACACGAGATTCTGGGGATAAAAACAACGACCGATTGATATCTTATCAATTAATTTTCCCAATCCCAACAAATCCTGCTCAACAAAATGGCGTCGTTGCCGGGGAATAAAAAAATTCAAAAATCTCCAAATTTCGTCTCAACAAAATGGCGTCGTTGCCGGGGAGGCACGGCGAGGGTAGTTAGGTTTCTCTTTTGACCTGCTATTCTTGGTTGTAAATATCTGTTTATATTTTTGTCATCCATTCAGTTCATATCACTGCATTCATTTCATTTTATTTTTTTCTTCTCTCATCTTTGATAATTGTATTTCTTACACATTTTCTTCTTTTTTCTTGCGAGGGCCCGCGGAGCGAAGGAGGCGATCCTAGGAGAGCCGAAGCACCCAAGCGACGTGGAGGCGGCTTGATTCTTCACCAAGCTGCAGGATAGCGTGAGAAGAAGAGAAGAAGAAAAAAGAGAGAGAGAAATTTAAAAGAGAGAGAGAGTTTCTTTTCCATTTGAACTTTGTAAGAGGACATTCATTTGTTGCGGGGTCTGTTTCGCCAGGTGTCGGTGCACTTGAGGGACCTCACCGGTTTTGTTTTCATCGCCTTTATTTTTCTTTGTTTTACGCGGATTTCGTGAGCTACCTCTTGATTGCTTTAATTAATGCTTGAGCCAGGTAATTAATTAGGTCCAAACACCCTAAACAAGACATTTCTGTGCCTATAGAGTAGAGAGTAATTTGGACTTAGTCAAATTAACTTGTTCTTGCCCGTTAATAGAAGTTATCATCTAGGACGGTTCACTTGCATTTGCATATAGATTAGTTTATTTTCTGTATTTAAATTCTGCGCGGATCACTTGCATGTAGAGTACTGGCGACAAGGTACGCATCTCTAATCCCTGCATGCATCATTGTTTTTAATTGCGCATTGGCATTTCCGATATCCTTCCTTGTTTTCACTCACATAAATTAAAAAGGAAATTGGACACTCGGTAGGCGATTCATTGAAAATATTTTTAACTAAGTGATAATTGCCTAAAATTGGGACTGCTAAAGAAAACTCGACCCTAAAAAAACACAAGGAAAAATCATTGTTTTGGGGAGAGTCACCCCCTCATTGTATTCGTTTTAACTTGCTCGCGTACACACTAAGGTTAGTGCCCAAATCCCATAACTCAGCCTAAGTGTTTGTACAACTTTGTGATTATCACCTAATTCTAAAACAGATAAGATTAAGAGACCGAACCTTCACGGTCTTCACATTGCGTTGAGTTGGTGAATTGGGAGTTTGTATTGTGTTTGATTGCTTGTGTGCATACAAGATCCTTCTGTGCATTTGCGCCTTTTTCTCCATATCTTTTGGCTTGACCACTCGTGTTCTCCCGATCCAGCCTTTTGTTTCGAAGATGGTCGACTGGAGTTATTTTAATCCAATCTTCGAGGATACTTCGTACTCTCTAGATGATCCACCTTCCTTTTTCCAGAAGGACTTTTCTCCTAATTATTGTGCATATCGGCCTAACCCATTATTTCAGGAAGCGGAGGACTTTGATTTTCACCCACCCTCATTCAGCCCACCCGGTCCTGAGATTTTGGAGTCACCTTTCATGATTTCTACACTTGAGACACTGTACCAGATGGTGGAGCATATGAATTCGAGGATTAACAATCTCTTTAACATAAATACGAGCCAGAACGCTGCTCCATTATTTGAGGATATGGATTCACTTGAGGATAATCATGAGAGCTTGAAATCATCCATAATACAAAAAATGAGAAAATTTTGAAAATAAAAAAAGATTTCGGGAGACACGTTGATTCATTTTGTGAGGAGAGGATCCAAATAAACGATCATTTACCCACACAACCATGTCCCAACCTTGACCCCGAGGATGCTACTGTACAGACTGCTCTTGGCAATCCTCGTGTAAATGTTGATTCTGACCTCTTCCCTTGTATGGATGAGGTCCAAAAATTCAAAAAAATGTTGACTAAACCCGAAGTGGTAGCTACCCTTAATGAGATCATTAAAGCTCCACTTCAACATGCCATGACAGATTTTTCTACTCCTCAACACAAGAAAAGAAAGCGAAGGTGAAGATTTGAGCGTCACATATTGACCATGGCCACTACCTACGCCATCTCTCACTGTCCGTATTTTAAGAAAGGGAACACGACCACACCTCTTGAGAGTTGCTCCATATCTGACTATTCTTGTGATAACACTCTCCTTGACGGCGGTTCTTCAATCAATGTAATACCATTCTCTATGGTACAGTCTCTTCATCTTGGGCCTCTCAAGAAAACCAGGATGATAGTTCAATTTGCTGATGGATCTATCAAGAGGCCGAAGGGTATTCTAGAAAACGCTGTCATTCTCATCCAGGGCATGAATTTCACTTCGGATTTTGTTGTAATGCCCATGAGACCTTCTCCCCTGTGGAGCACTCTCCAATCATCCTGGGACGGCCTTTCCTCGCCTCTGCGGGAGCCGTTATTGATTATGGTTCAGGAGAGATTCGCTTCCGTTCTGATAATAGGGAGCGATATGTTGATCACTACATCCACCACCGACCAGAGACCTGCATCTCATGAGAACCGCCAGTGTTAGCCAACCCCAAGGAATTTGACATCAATGATAATATCAGATATTCTTGTTATATGTTGGATGATAAGGAAACCCAAGAATTCCTCTTGAAGGAGGAAGACTCAGAAAGCATAGATCTTTGAGTTCCCCCTTCTGGAATGTGGAGATGCATTGATGACATCCGTGGAATTTACACGATAGACACCCTAGAGCGGAAGGCAGAGTCTGAAACTAGACAGGACGGACATGATTTTATTACTTCCACTGATGAGTCCGTTCCTATTCACCTTGATTCAGATAAGACCGATCAGGCCAAATTTGATTTGATTGCTTTTATAAAGGAATTTGGGCCTTTTGATAAAGATGATGATCCAGTAGAGGCTCGCCAGGCTGAAAATGATCCTACTTTTTTGGATAATGATTTCGAGCCATTTTACTTTGATGTTTGCGAGACTTCCCAGGCCAGAAATGACCATACTACTTCCAATAACCGGTTTAGGCCTGCACAATCTGAAGCCACTGAGGAAACATTCTTGGTCGATTCTACTCAGTTTATATCTAATGATGATCCCAATATCGACCTACACCTTGTCAAATCCATACCTCAGCGGTCCCGCAAGAAGGTTCGCTTTCGACCTTCTTGACCTTTGTACATCCACTCCTCTTGCATATCCTTTCGTTTTACTCCGTCTTCTCCTGTTTTATCATTCACCCCTTTTTCGTGTGTGTATATGTTATACTTAGGATGTGCTTTATCCTAAGTATAGGGGGGTGAATGATTTATGTTGTTTATTTTTCGTCTTGTTCATCACTCTTGTTGTGGCCTATACTTAGGGATACTCTACCCTAAGTATAGGGGGTGATATTGTTCATATCTTGTCTTTTTTTATTTTTGAGTCTGTACATTCTCGTCGTCGGTTTTCCCCTTTTGTACACTCCACTATACTTAGGATTACTCGATCCTAAGTATAGGGGGGATCACCATCTTCTCTTCTTTTTATCTTTTCTTTTCACTTTTCTATACTTAGCACGAGTTATGTCTTCCTTTTTCGCTCTCTGATCACTATGAGGACATAGTTCGAGCTAAGTATAGGGGGGTGTCGTATATATTGTATATATACTTTAGACATAACTCGTACTTTTAAATACGTTTATTTGGGGGGTTATGTGTGTATAGTTTGTAAAATCCACGTGCGTAAAAAAATAAATAAATAAACCAAAAAAAAAACAAAAACACAAAAAATATCAAAACACAAAAAAATCAACAAAAACACACAAAAAAACATTGTATATACTTGTATATTTTACTAACCCTTTTCAAAAAAATAAAAAAATACAAAAAAAAATACAAAACCAAAAATCTATAAAAATTTGCAAATTTCAAAAAAACTTTCTTTCACATCTACATTTTTCCTTCAAAAAATCCATAAAAAGTTTAAAATTAGAAAATTGTTTAA
Organism: Ottelia alismoides; assembly: GCA_037367405.1. Classification (NCBI taxonomy): domain Eukaryota; kingdom Viridiplantae; phylum Streptophyta; class Magnoliopsida; order Alismatales; family Hydrocharitaceae; genus Ottelia; species Ottelia alismoides. The sequence goes on from JAZKJV010006943.1 coordinate 44,147, forward strand.
AAAAAATTGTGTTCTTTTCACATGTGCATCATTCCTTTTCCAAAAAAAAACACTCTCTACATTGTTCATATTTTGCATTTGCATGTGCATTTTTCGGGATAGTATTGACATTTAAACTATGTCTGGAATAAAATTGAAGAATTGAGCTTAGTTGGACCTTAATCCACCTAATTCTCAGAGGAACTTCACCGAGAAATAGGATTTTAGAAGCTTCAGGTCCTTGACTTAATTCTTTGAGTTCCACATGACAATGTGCAGCGTTTGACTCTTAGTGTCTAACCTGGTCTCTTCATTCTGGGTATAACTCTGGAATAGGGAATCAATTTGTACTCTCGCATTATACACTTAGCTCAACTCAGACGGGATGTTGGAAGATTGTGTGAGTTTCTTTTCTGGTAGCGTGGAAATCTAAAGACCGGAGTACGGGTTGAAATAAAGCTTCGGAAAAGGGATGGACGGCTGGGCACAATTTTTTCTAAGACCCCAAAAAATGTACGGAAACAAAAGATTCTATATCTGTAGGGGCACAACAAGATCCAAGTAGAACCACCAAAAATCCAAATACAAAGAAGCCACTACCAAATAAATATCTGACCAAAAAGGTCCAAGCTTCAAGAAACCTGCAGATCTTGGTGGAGACTCGGCTACACTGGCCAGCTCCACAAGGAGAGGTGACTACACTGGCCACCCTCCAGTTCTTTTCTCCTTCTTCTATCTTCTCCCCCAATTCGATTGTGAACACAGCACGACAGACCTTAGAAGGAAATACCTGACTCCCCGAGGACGAGTTATTGGAGAGGAGATTTGCATGGTAGTCCGGCATTCTAGATGGGAAGAGCTAAAACCTTTTACACACATGAGTCGATTGCTCAATGTTCATAGGGTGTGCTTTGGGAAGAGGATTGATCTAAGATGACTTCTGAGCCGAAACTGTGACAATGATGTGTAGAACTTGAAGGCTGTCGTTTTTAAAATTCTAAGTCTCACAGAAGTTCTGACACACTAATAATCCAAAGGCCCGACAGAGCTCCAAACTACAATTTTATGAAGATAAGTTTAATACTCAATGTTGTCCTACTTTCTTCATTTTTCCATTCTTTTTCTTTTTCATTTTCTTTTCACTTATTCTTTCAAATAAGTGTTTGCTAAGGGACTAGCAAAGGTAAAGCATAGGGGGATGATGAATTTGCGATTCGTCATCTTTATTCATTTATTTTAGCTTAAAATCCCTTATAAAATACCTGCATATAACGCTAACTCCATATTCTTATTAACTTGCATATGTGTAAATATTGTACATTTCTGACTAATTTTAACCTAAAATAAATAAATAAAGAAGAAAGGAAAAATAAAGAAAAGAAAATAAAAAATAAATAAAGAAAATAAAATTAAAAAAAGGAAGACTGTATACAGGCTGACCCAAACCCCGAGAGAAGGTCAAGACTTGACATGATCGACCAGGAATAAAGTAGGATAGGGTCCTTAACCAGAAAATATATCCAAAAAAATGTGTGTTCTCCCTTATTTTGTATATATGTATATCACTAACACTAATTTATTTGTACCTTAATTAACCTCAAATCAAATAACATACAAAACCAAAGTTGTAAATAAAAATGTGTTCTAATTACTAAAATTGATTGCACAATTAAATCTTGTACAGAATAAAAGTAGCCACACTTGGAAAAAGCCACTAAGAACTAATTGAAAGACCAATTCCGGCTCTATATGAGCTCAAATTGAATCAATCTCAGTTCCATTGGACTCGAAATTAAATTATCTTTAAAATGGATGTATTTTCGTAATTTTTGGACTTACGGTTGAAAAGTCGGTTTTCTGGGGTGGTTTGTGCTATTTTCCCATGTATTTTTGTGCATATTGTATTTGTATTTATTTGTAAATTAATTCCACTAATTTCTTAAAATAAAAAAAATAAAAAAATAAAAAATTCCTAAAAACACAAAAAAGGCTAATTTCGTAATTTATCCTTGTATATAGTGTCACATATGTATATAGTATATTTATATAGTTGCTATTTTTAATTAACCTTCATAAAAAATAAAAAAATAACATTTTTTAATTCAAATTAAATAAGTGACGAAAATTCAAAAAATAGATAATTTTGTAATTAATTTTAATTATTTTTTATCTTCATTTCAAATTTCATCTCCCTTCAACCAAAAAAATCAAAAATTCATTTTATTTTTCATCTCTCTTTTTCAAAAATTCATTTTTAATTTTCAATTCTCTTTTTCAAAATTTCACTTCAATTTTCATCTCCCTTTATCCAATAAAAATTCAAAAATTCAAATTTTATCTCTTTTCTATTTATATGGCTCCTTCTCCCTCATTCCAACTTGATCAATCTTTAGAGAGAGGAGCCCGATCTCCGAGAGAAATTTCGTCGAGGAAGTTGCCTAGCCTCCGAGCCGTCCGGTGACAGCGAGTCAGCCTTGTCGAGGCGATCACGGTCTATTTTTCGCTCCTAAGGTGAGATCCAAATTTTTCTTCGCATTTTTATCTTAGTTGAATCGCATTTTATTTTGTCGCATTTTATTTTCATCACCATTTTTGTTCCTCTAGATCTAAAAAAAATTCATCACGATTCTTATCCGCTCTGACTCGATTTTTCACCTCATCATCGTGATCTCTCCGCCTTCTATTTCTACCGTCCACGGTCTCTCAACTCCGGCCGTGTACGGTGGCTGGAGATCGGATTCGAATCCTCATTTTCGCCGAATCACCATTCATTTTCCGATTTGTAGATAAATAAAAAAAATAAAAAAACCATTTGTTTCTAACGTTTGTTTTGCAGGGTCATTAAAAAAACCAACAAAAAAATTAAAAATATAAAAAACAAAAAAAAACATTTCTCATCATTTTTTATTGTCTGTTTCGGATTTCTCATTTTCTTATTTTTCGGATTTACACAAAAAATAAAAAAATGCTTTCCTTTATTCACTGTTTACAATAAAAATAAAAAAACAAAAAAAAACAAAAAAAATCTCTCTCCAGGCAGCGGCTCGCGCCGCCGCTCCTCTACCGCGGGGCGGCCCCCTCCTCCTGCGCGCTGCCATCGCCGCCCAGCCGGCGGTGGGGCAGCGCCGCATCCCTCCACCGTTGTGACCACCGTCTCCAGGCCGCTGGTCCGCGCTCCCCCTCCGCCATCGATGCCGACTGCCGAAGCCCGCTCCCCCTCACCGGGACCAGCGCGTGGCCCCGCCCGCGTTCGCCCTCGGCCGCCTCCAGCCCGAGCACTCCGCCCTCTCCTCCGCGCAGTAGCCTCCGACCACGCCAGCTCCTCCCTGCCGAGTCCGGCGCCGCACCAACACCAACCGCCCAGGTCGCGCCTTCTCTGCCACGAGATCCACCAGCGCGCCTCCGCACGCTCGTCCTTGAAGCCACGACCACCTGCAACTCATCATCTCCAGTAGTACGCACGCCAACCGCCGCGACCTCCCTCGCACCGCCTCCGCCCGAAGTCAGCGCGCGCCCACGCGGCCCCACGCCGCCGCACTCTTCAACCGTTGCCGCCATCACGCTGCCACGCGTGCCTCGCCATCTCCCCACGTCCACCGTTGATCCGTCGTATACTCCGCTCGTCAACAGACGCCGCCGCCCTTGCTTGGGGGAGAAGGCAAGAGGCGGCGGCCATTGGGTTGGAAGGAAACGAAAGAACCCTTCCTAGGGTTGGGATCTTTTGAAGTTAAAAAAAGGGATTGGAAATTTACAAGTTCGTCCCTGGTCATTCTCAGAAGTGCAAAAAGGTCCCAACAAGCCTCCAGAGCACATGACATGCACATGACACAGTGGTAAAATTGCATATTTTTTCTCTCTGTTTATTTTTATTATTTATTTGAGGCAACAACTTTGAACTTTACATTTCAGTCCAAATCTTTCACAGTATTTACATTTTAGTCTCTGAACTGCAGAACTATAGTTTGCTCGGTCTTTTCATTGAAATAAATGTTAGTTGTGATCCAAAAATTTTGCAAAAATTGTGCTATGTTCCTGATGTTCATATTCATCTAGCATAAATTTTTCATTGCATTTTGATTTTATTTATTATTATTAAAAAATCAAAAGCATGTCATTTTTCCTTGCTTGAAATTCCAAAATTCATAAAAATTTGAAAATAGCTCCAATAATTCCAAAAAAATTAGGCTAGTTTGATTTCATTGTCTTTTAATTTATGACCAATTTTGACGCATTAATTATTTATAAAACCCAAAAAAAATGAAAATATCAAAAATCTTCTAAAAATCATAAAAAATTCTACAAAAATCCAAAAATTGTGATTTCAGTTCCTATTTTTAGATATTTATTTCTAGTTTATCATAAAAATAATTGCCAGGAGTTTTAAGCATTTAAAAGATTGTTAAATTACAAATTACTCCAGGTTGTGTACATTTTCTTATTTTCTCACTGTTTGATTTTTAGAAAAATACAAAAACATCCGAAAAATCTACAAAAATTGTCAAAAACATTTTAAAACTTTTAAAACCCAAAAAAATTCTCTTTGCATTTTTTGAGCATTTTTGGTATAATTGAAAATTGTAAAAAGAGTTGGAGTGCATATTCTTAACCTTGTTTATATTGTGTATTATTTTTAAAAATTAATAAAAATTGAAAAATTAAAATCACTAAAAATTCAAAAATCAAAAAATACAAAAAATTAAAAATTAAAAAAATTAAATTAAAAAAATTAAAAAGATTCAAAAAAATTCACAAAAACCAAGGATAGTTGTCCTTTGAGATTCCTGTTTTCTTTTAATTAGTTTCTGATTAATTGAATAACCCTCATGAATTGTAGCCTCCCTGAGTTCGACCCTGTCCACTATACAGGTTAATAAGTAGCAAATTTTAAAAAAAAAATATTTTTTGTTGACACGGGATTCTGGGGATAAAAGCAACGACCTATTCATCAATTAATTTCCGTCCTCGAATTTCGTGATCAACATCACCACAGGGACTTTTGTGTTCCCGCCTTGTGTGGAATACACGACCGTTGGAAACTTGGGTTTATCAGCACCGCACACATGAACTGGGTTATTTATGTAAGTCGTCCTCCAAGCTTCCAGATTAAACAAACCCCCCTCCCCCCACATGCTCTGTGCACGTGTGTGGGAGAAAATGCAAGGGAAACCCCTCTCTTTCTAGAATTCACGCACAAGCCCCTGCGTGAAGGGAAAATTGCATAAGAGTCCATTTAATTGTCAATAATTGCAAATCATCTCCTTTGAAGGTTAATTTTGAGAACATTTTGTTTATTTATATTAAATTTATGCCCCTAGAACTACTGATGATCGAGGTTTGGCGAGGGTCTAAAGTAGTCCACACAAGGCGGGACAACAGTGTCGCTAAGCGACCGCTCACGAAACCTCAATCAATCAACAATTAACCCACGATAATCAAATCAAGCAATGAAAATAGAGGTGGAGTTAAAATTTATTATAACTCTACAAAAATGTGTATAGTGTGCAAGTGTGTAAAGGTCGAACACAGGGAGCAAGCAAGATAGATCGGGCAAAAATGCACAAAAATGAATGTGATCAAATACCTACCAATATGCAAATTTTTGTGGGTTTTTAATTTTTATTTTTTTATTTTTAATTTTATATTTTTATATTTTAATTTTTAATTTACTGATTTTGTATTTTTATTTTTATATATTATATATATTATGTATTTGATAAATAGAGTATATACGCAATATAAGAAAAGAGAGTAATAGAGTATTTATAAAAATAACGAAAATAACCAAAATTCAGAAAATAAAATGTTTTTGGTCTTTTTATAATTTTTAGATGTTTTTATGATTTTTAGATATTTTTCTGAATTTTTCTGATATTTTTAAACTCAAAATACTAGAGAACAATGAACTAAGCTACTGGCCAAAATTAAAATGAGGATTAAAAATAGAAAGAAGAGTCCAAAATTCCTCAAATTAATTTTAAATCAAAGAGAATGGATTAAAGAAAATACAAAAACTGAGTTTCATTTTTAGGATTTTTCTTGAATTTTTTAGATTTTTAGGAAGATTTTCGGAGTTTTCTAATTTTTAGGGTTTTTGTTTTGAAATTTTTAATGATTTTTGGACATAGTTAAAAGACACTAAAATAGACTAAAGGTAATTTTTCTAGAATTTTTTAAAAGAGTTTTAATATTTTTTTGGTATTTTCTAATGCAAACAGTAGCAAAAATACATATTTTTGAATTTTTATAAATATGAAAATGCAATAAAAATGCAAAACAAAAATATGGAAAGAAAGAGAAAGTAAACAGGAGCTTAACTTAATTTTTTGGTGATTTTTAGCAATTTATAGATGCATGGAATAAATAGAAACAACAAAAAGAAATTACACTACTAGCAAGGGCATATGTGTAAATATCCAAACATCCAAGGGCCAACGTGCAATTTTTCCACAAAAATTATAACTAATAAATTAATTTCCAGGTCCAAATACAAATAATACAACCCACCAGGGCACGCTTGCAAAATACCCAACCCCCGCATGTGACTAGCACGTGCTTGGGAAGGACCTAGATGTAATATCCAAAAATCCTGAGGGCTGATATGCAAATTACCCAAAAATATTACACGTGACAGAATAGTTCCTGGACTAAATCGGAATAAAAGAACCCGCAGGGGGTCCAGTGCAAAATCACCACCACCCCACGTGCACAGATCACGTGAGGTGACGTGGACTAGACCTAAATATAAATAACCAAAGCTCGGGGGCCTAGATGTAAATATTACAAAATATTTAAACTGCAAATGAAAGTTTATGGACTAAATAATAAATACAAAATGGCATGGGGTGAAAGTGCAAAATACCCCTTTGCACACGATCTAATGGCGGTGAAGAAGCCACTTGACACGTGGCGCGTTCTGGACGGCCAATGACGCTTCGCGAATGAACGGTGTCGATTAGATCCCTTGGCTTGATCTGATGGTGAATGTACGAGAGGATCCAACAGTCGATGTGCACTTGGAGCTCGGGCCTCGATCCGACGGCGCGGAGGGGTGGAGCAAGAACAGGGGAGGAGCGCTGGTGAGGCGAACTTCCCCGGGCTCAAGCTCCGACCTCCGACGTTCTTTGGGTTTCAAAAATGGCCTGGAGGCTCCTGCGGTCCTCCTCTTCCTCCTGGTGGCTCCAGAAAACCTCGGCGACGGCCGAAGCTCGCGGGGGAGGGCGGCAGAGCTGGGACGCTCCACGGAACTCCGGCGAGATGCAAAACGATCCCCAGGCTCGAGTCAATGCTCGTTGACTTGCAAAAAGGGGTGAAAGGGTCCAGGGCAAAATGCCTGGACCCCATGGAGGTGGAAATGCGGCGAAGAAGGGTGGCGCACGGTGGTGGCCGAAGGTACACTCCGACGAGAGTCACGTGAGGGGGATTCAATGGGTGGAACTCAGAATTTCTTGGGAGGTTTTACTCCTAATGCTATGGCGAGTAAAATGCAAGGAAAATAAATGGAAAATAAGGACCTCGAAGGGATGAACCTGAGGTGGAAGTATACCTTGACGTCGGCGAAAGGCGGAGGTGGTGGAGACGCCTCGGGCGTCGCTCGACCGGCCTGAAGCTCTGGAGAGGAAGTTGTCACCTTCCTCGAGCTCGCGGGCGTGAGAGAGGGAGCTAACCCTATGGAAGAGGGGTTCAAAAGAGGCTCGAAAGTCGGAGGGTCAATATGTATGGTTTGACATTGTGGCTCAGACGCTCCAAAGGTCGAGGAAGATGGCTCGAATCGCCGCTCCTCGGCCCTAGGAAAGCCTAGGGCGTGAAAGAGCAAGGATCGAGGAGCAAAAGTGCTTCAGGGATCGACAAGAATGGATGCAAGCATTGACCTCGAAAAAATCGAGAAACTGGGATCGAAATGAGGTCTGACAAGGGCAGAGGGGGAAGGACGACCAGTTGACCAAGGTCAACTTGGAGTGCCTCCTGGTTGGTCCACGTGGACCAACCAGGTAAAACCCCTAGAAAATGATTTGTAAATTCAATTAAAAATAGAAAATGAATTAATTAAATTTTGATTATTAAATAAAAATTATTTGATTTATGAACTATTTTATTATGATTTTCAATTATTTTTATGAGGTATAAAATATAAGTTACCTTTTTAGGCTTATACAGGTATGTATATCTATATAATTTATTAATTTATTCTTATTTTGTACATTTAATTTATTTATTTTGTTTATTATTTTATAAATTTATCAAATATTTTTATACACCTAAATATATTTTTATTTTATTTTTCTGAGGTATTTTATACATTTAATAAAATAAAAGTATTAATCATACAGGTATAGGTATAGGTATTCTACCTATGTATGTTATATACAAATATTTTATTTTGTATTTTTTTAGGTTTTTATTCTGATTTTAATGTACAAATATATTATAAATAATATTTTAAAAATAAGAAATTATGAAAATAAAGAATAATAAATAAAATGATTATTTTAATCTGTACAAGTATAAAATAGGGGTCCAAAACTCAACTTTCAAACCGTAGCTCCGTCAAATGCGAAACCACCACCATTAAATAGCTTATTTTAAATTATATACAATTAAATGTGATTTTGATGCATTCCGATTTTTTATTTGGGAGATACAGGTCTGGAAAGTTGGGATTCTGGATTTTTATTCAGATCATAACTTTTTATCTATACATTATTTTTGAGTAAAATCAATTTTGTATTTTCTTTATTTAATTATCTACAACTTTCATGTACAAAGTTTCTTTATTTGGAGTATAAAAAGTGGAACCAAAAATAGGTCCCAAAATGAATAAAGAATGAATAAAATGAATAGGTATCTGGCCCTTATCTCCCTCTACTTTATTCCTTGTCGACCTATTCATCGAGATGCCTAGGTCTCGGGGTTTCGGGTCATAAAATATTTACAATATTTTATTCTTTTTCTTTTCTTTTATTTATTCTATATTTTTGGCTTTAAATATAGTATTTTATACACTATTTACATGCACATGCATGAATGCTAAGATGCGGGAATTAAGGGTATTTACATGCATTTGCCAGGGTTTTTGAGGCCAAAATGATAGAATAAAGATGATGAAATGTGGATTCATCAACTACCTATTCATATCATCAGCATTTGTGGTCATATTTTGATGTTCTTGGTATCGTTTTAAAGCTTATTTAGTTGTCTATCATATGAGGTATTGAAATATTCAGTTTGAGATATTTTTGGACATCGATAAAACTGAGGAGATTATTTGCCTATTGTGAGTCATGTATTATTCTTGAAATTGATTCTATTAGTAATAAATTTGTGGGAAATTGGGTCATGATTGAGATATAATTTAGAAATTGATTGATCAATTATTTTATGAAATTAATCAATTCATAGGGCTTGGGATGTAAATTGAGATCCAGACATTAATTTGTCTGCTCATTTTTTGCATGATTCACTCTACATTCATTCATCAATCATTAAAAACTCAAAAAAATGCATTATTGATTTTCTATTTTACATTGCATTGCATTTTTTTCTTGCATAAAAAATTATAAAAAAAACATTCATTGTATTTTCTTCAATTAATTGCATCTATTTAAAAATTCACAAAAATCTGCAAAACTGGAAAACCCATAAAAAATCATCTTTTGAAAACCTAACTCTGTATTATTTAAAAGTTATTTTTAGACCACCATACTACCTCCCTGAGTTTGACCTTTGGATTTGCCCAAGTAGAAGAAAGAATTAACGATGTTGAATTTATTTAAATAATTTTTTGTCATGTGATTTTGATTGACTCGCTCTTTATCGGTTGTTACAAACGACATAATTCCATCAAATTAAGAGTGGTGAAGAGTGAGTTTTTCAGTAACCTTCTTGCCTATGAATTGAAAAGGGAGTACAAGAAGAAAGAACATGAAAAGCCGCACAAGAAGCTTTCCCTAGCAGCAAAGAAGGAATCAACCAAGGGTTCCGATAGCATGATGATATCACACTCATGACTCGAAAGACCTTTCTCGAGAAGAAAAGGAGGAGAGAAAGAGAGGTCAAATGCTTTTGATGCGTCAAAGTGAGGCACGTGAATAAGGATTGCCATTAGCTATAGAATAACTTCATATGAGAAAAGAAGTTCCAGAAGAAATCCAGCAACAAAGATGTGCAAGATTCATGGTACAATGATTGAAGTAGTAGTGAAGAAGAAAGCGCATGCTTAGGTTCGTTGTGATAGTCGAATTTGACTCATCCGACTTTGACTCTGGAAATGAGGTAAATGTACTTTCTTATTTAGAACGTTATAATGCCTCTCAAGATATTTTTAGAGAAAATAAGAAGCTTAAAAGGGTTAACAAGAAGATAGCAGAAGATAAACCTAGTTTGCTTAATGACTTAGATGTTTTCAAAAAGGAAAATGAGCTACTAAACAAGATCTTTGTAGTTTTAAGGTTAAAATTACTTCTTTAGAAAAAAGAAAATATTAAAATTAAAAGGGAATTTACTTTTGTACCGTATTCTATAAAAGAGAAAGAGAAAATAGAAAATCATGCTTCTAGCTATAATTATTTCCAAAAAAGAAAATGGGTTTGGAAAAGAAGGAAACTGTGCAGCCTAGCCCTAATGGACCTGAAAAAATTATACCAAAAAAATCCAGGTGTTGAAGGTCAAAGAAAATGGAGGAGGCCACGTCAAAGGTGGACCTTACCAAGGCTGAATAACTTTCAGAACCATGGATGGAGGCCATCACCATGGGGAAGCTACCAAGACTGGAGAAGTCCACTACCAAGGACCTACATGACTTTCTATATTTTTTATTTAGTTGATCATGTATATGATGCATCAGCAATGAGCCCTCGACTCTCATCTTTAAGAGAGGGTCTTTAAGTAAAGATTAAGGAAGCTCTAGTTTACGGGAGGCTCATATTAAAAAAAATACTTTCAAAGAAAAATGGGGAAATATTTTTTCGGAATTCGAAAAATACTGAGCCATGGATCTAGCTTTGACCGGAGAAGCCAGTCAATGCCCACGTATGACTATGGATGTCGAGTTCTAGAAGATTTCTCTTTACTTTCTTCTATAAGTAATTAGGCTGACAGCTTGACTTTCAAAGGTACGACTTTTCGACATTTTCTCTATACAAAGACCCGCTTATAAGTTGGTGTTTTGTCTTGAAAGTAAGCAAGAAACTATAATATAAAATAATAAGCCGAGAAGGCGGGCATTGGACCTTGGTTAAATCAGAGTCTCTTTTAGCGAAGTGGACTCCCTTCCAGAATCCTTGATGCTTGAGAAATTTCTTCACGCGAAGTCGATTCCCTTGTATCCAACAATTAGTATTTTACTTTTAGTACCAGTTTAGACCTTTTTGACTATGCCAAAAGGAGGGAGAAAAGATTATTTACAAAATTATTTTGCTCGCACACACTAATTATTTTTGCAAACACAAATATTTTGTCGTCACCAAAAAAAAGGAAAGATTTTAAGTGCATGCATAAGTGGGGGGGATTGTTATCACATGAGCATGCATATCTTGATCATAACAAAACTTGTGTGCAAAACTTCCATCTCCCCCGAGCCTTCCTAACGGTCGGAGCAGCCTAAGAAGTCGAATCGAAACTCGCCCCAGGCGAGTTCTTGACATGTTCTTTCAGGTCGCTTCCCTGTCGTTGGATCTTCTAGCCACGCCAGGTGCAGCAGCAGCCGTTGGATGAGCCGCATCATAGCCGCTAGATCATTCCGCACAATCTAATCTCAAGCGTCCAAGGTCGAACTGTCATCCGTCGTCTAGATGAAGACATGTGTCTAAGTGAAAGAACATGAACCGTCCGATGGCACACTATATGAGGTAAATTTCATCTTTTCCCCTGCATTTTTGTATATTTAATATTTAGTCCTATAAATAAAATGCAATGTTTAAAATAAATTGAAAATTTTGCATGTAGGCCCATGTACTTCTGTAAATTGCATTTGGGTCCATTCCATGTCACCTCACATGCCGTCCCACGTGAGGTGGCGAATTTGCATGTATGCTCCTGGTGTTTTTGTAATTGATGAAAAGTTCAAAATTACATTCAAACCCCTGGACTTTATTTTATTTGCAATTGTGCCCTTGCTAGGACATGTAGTTTTGTGTATTTCCTCTATTTATTAAAAATATATAATGTGCTCCTAAAAATACGCAAAAATAGTGATAGACGCTTCTTGCCATGTACTTTCACGCCGTGCATTATTTTAGCTTTTTTGAGCATTTTATCCATTTATTAAAGATGAAATAGAGCACATATATTCCCTATTTAAATTACAAAATACCAAAAAAATATAAAAACATTTTGAAAAAGATCCAAATATATATATAGTAAGTTTTATCATATTTTAATTACAGACTAAAAATCACTAAAAATGAAAAAAAGAAAAGTTTAAAAATTAAAAAACCTCAAAATCTTTTATCAAAATCTAAAAAATCAATAAAAAGTCCAAAAATATGTTTTTCTATTTTATAATTTCTTTTAGGGATAATTACATCCATAACCCTGAGTAATTCCTCAATATCATTCATAACCCTGCATAATCACGATTTACGCCACTAACCCTGAGTAATGGTTAACTCTTACAAGGGATGACCCCGTGTTAGCTGCAGTGAGTTTTGAGATGACGGTCGTTTGTTTGGACTAAAATGCCCCCATGTTTGCTGCCTTCCTCAACGGCTAGAATTATGGCTGTTGGTGATGTCCCCTTGCTTGGATTTCTATATAATATGATTAGGAGGAGCACCATTGTTGTGGTTTTTTAAGGAAGCTCCTTGAATTCTTTCACCCAGAAAATGCGTTCAAGTCAATCATCATCCAGTGCGCATTGCCATTGCGGTGCAGAGCCCATGATGAAGATCTCAGGGAAGCCGTGGAGCGAAGGAGCGAGGTTCTTCACATGTCGCTTCAAAACGTGCGATTTCTTTCAGTGGTTGGATCAACCGTCAGGTCGTCGTGCACCGAAAAGAAGGGAAATCGAAGGTTCTGAGGATAATGCAGGTACAATCCATTTGCATAAGAATTATACAGATGCAAAGGAGAATTTTAGGGATGTATTATGTAACGTGAGAGAAATTTTGTTATGGCTCAAAGCAATTTTCCTTTGTTTGATTGTAATTGTCATGCTACTGATTCACATCAGTTTGAAATGAAGAGGAAAGTCGAACACCCTGGTTGTCTTAAACCACATTGTTGACATTAAGATGGATACCCATGCAGGAACGTAAAGCATCAAGAACATAAAGCTTCGACAAATGCACACTTGAAGTAACATGGATCCTACATTAATTTCGAACAAATCAGTTGGTCATGAACAAATTAAAACCAACATGCACTATAAACCAATTGGTATTGTTCATACAGGTGCACACAAAAATCCACATCACCATGACATCTAACCTCCCGCGAGATTACAACAGTTCATATACATATAAAAACCAGCAAGCATTGCAAAACCTGTATTAATGTTTTTGCAGGCACAAGCAAAAAAGTACTTTACCACCTTGATTCATCTGGGAAGATCAAAAAAAATTACAGCAAAGTCACTGAACAAAATTCTCCATTTTCCATCGCTCCAAGTGCATTTATCAACGCCTTTCCTACAAGAACAAAACATTCAAAAACTGCATTGTTCAAAATACTTGGGTAGAAGAGTATGCACTGTACCTTTGTGTGATTCATCGAGCAAGAAGGTCCATCTGGGAAGGCATCCGCTTCTCGTGTTCTCTTGCGTCCATGTCCCCGTCTTGTGGATCTTCCTACTGCTCTCCCCCTCGTAGAAGATGTCCCTGACCTTAGTCCAATGCCACTTAACAAAGACGAATTTCAGTTGCATGTAATACTAAGTAATTAATAAAAATAATTTACAATTCATCCTTAATAGATACCTTCAATTGGCCATTGCATCTTGCACGCTAGAAGATGCTTGTGTTGAGGGGCATACCGACATTCCTCAGGGTGTCCCTCTTGGAGCATTGATTGGCTCCCTGCAAGTACGGGCTTGGTGGCCAAATTTGCCACACCTACTGCATTTATGCTTGGTTTTGCTTTCAATCTCATCCCTCGGCCTAATGCGGTTCTTTCACGGTCTTCCTGGAGGTCGTGTTGTACGAGGCGGTTTCACCTTGAAGAGCAAGCTGACTTGTAGCCACTTGGTCTTGTCGGGCATTGGGGAAATGTAACCACTGCAATAGGCTTTTCGATAACGAACAACCTTGTAGAAGTCATCGACGTAATTCTCCCACCGCACTCCTCTTATGCTCGATAGTGCTGCTGCAGCATGCGTGCAAGGAAGGCCGCAAATTTGACATCTCCTGCAAGAGCATTCACGAAACCTAAAATCCAATACATATCTCCCTAAAGGAGATTCCACCTCCACATGGCTATCGTCAGCTGATTTGGCCAAAATCAGGTGGTCGTAAGTTCAACACAAAGCATGAACTCAGTCGGTGTGATGACCACACTAACTCTGAACTAAAGTCAACAATTAACCCACACTAAAGATCAATAAATTAGAAATAATGTGGAGTTAAAATTTATTTTTAACTCTGCACAAATGGTGTAAAGGGAAAGTATGCAGAGAGTTCGAACTCAGGGAGCAAGCAGGGCAATTCAAACAATTATTCTCAAGTGTGTGTGTGTGTGAAGTATCGACACTAAGCAAGCAAGCAAAGGAAATTTTTGTGGGTTTTTAATTTTTAATTTTTTTTTCGATTTTTAATTTTCTGATTTTTATAATTTTATTTTGTTTTTATATATTTTTTTATTTTCTTTTTCAATATTGGAATTCAAAGGCAAAGTAATAAAATGGGTGATGAACTATTTATAAAAATAAGCAAAAATAAACAAAAATTCAGAAATTAAGTATTTTTGATATTTTTAGGATTTTTTACTGTTATTATGATTTTTGGGGATTTTTCAAGGTGTTTTTGGTATTTTTAATTACTGAAATAAGTCAAATCAGTGAAATAGATGCTGGCTGTGAGTAAAATAGGATTTAAAAAATAGCAACCAGTACTCAAAGTTTTTCAAAACGATTTTCAAATAAAGCTACTGAAAAATGCAACAAACAGGAGTTGAGTTTGTATTTTTTGGAGTTTTCCTTGATTTTATATATTTTTTTGAAGTTTTAGAGTGTTTTTAAATTTTTAGTGTTTTTCTTTTGAGATTTTTAATGATTTTTGGACTGACACTAAAATAGGATATAATAGACACTAGGGAATTTTTTTGGAATTTTTAGAAGTGTTCTAATATTTTTTTGGCATTTTCTAAGCTAGACAGTACACAAAAAGCATGTTTTTGATTTTTAATAAATATAAAAATAAAATAAAATCAAAAACTAAAATGATAGCGTTAAAATATATGTGTCCAGGAACCTATCCCTATTTTTGTGGAATTTTTGGATTTAAAATAATAGTTCAAATAAATACAACAAGAATCCAATCAATAAACAGGCATGGCAGGGGTATTTATGCAATTTCTCAAACATCCAGGGGCATACATGCAAATTTCCACAAAAATTTGAACTGAATATTCAATTTATAGCACCAAAATACAATTACAAGACCCGCCCGGGTATCCTAGCAATTTTCCCACCAGGGCGCGTGACTTGCACGCGCCTGGCGAGGACTAAAATGCAATATTCCAAACCCGGGGGGGCTTACTTGCAAAATATCCAAAAATATAACACGTGATGTCACAATTTTGGTACTAAAATGAAATACAAACAAATTTGAGGGCCCCAGTGCAAAATGCCCACACCTCACGTGTACAGGTCACGTGAGGTGACGTGGCGGAGGACCTGGATGCAAATATGGAAAGCTCGGGGGTCTTTGTGCAAATAACCCAAAGTTTTTACACTACAGACGAAAGTTTAAATAGTAAATAGTAAATACAAAAGGTGCGAGGGTTGGGATGCAAAATACCTCGCTGGGACGATCCGCAGATGACACGTGGCGCAAATCCGACGGTTGGGAGCTGAGCGCGATCCAGCGGCAGGGGACGTGCCACTTATCCACGTGGCAGCACGGGGACGGCCGATGACGGTTCGCTTCGACGTCTGAGATTAGATCTCAGAATGAGATCCAACGGTGGCTGGGCTCGGAAGATCTGACGGTCGACGAGCGATCTGGAACTCCACCCTTGATCGGACGGTGGCGAAGGCGACTGGAAGAACACGGCGGAGCTCCGACTGGGCGAGGTTCCTCGAGCTCCTCCGGCCGACTCTGGTGGCTTCTGGGCTTCAAAATCGGGCTGGAGCCTCCTCTGGTCCTCCTCTATCTCCTGGGGGCGTCAAAAAGCCACGACGGTGGCCGTGGTGCTCGCTGGTGGCTGGCGGAGCTGGAGGGCTTCGTTAGCTCCGGCGAGCTTCAAAACTCGCCTCCAGGTGTCTTCACTTGGGCTTTGACCTGCAAAAATGGTCAACGGGTCCAGGGCAAACTGCCTGGACCCTTGGATGGCCGGGGAGACGCGCGAATCGAGATGTGGGTGCACGGCCGGAGGTGCGCTCTGACCAACGTGCGTGATCGGGCGAGATACTTGATGGAACTTCAAATTTTTTTGAGGTTTTCGAAGCTAAGGTTAACAGGAACCTAAAGATGCAAAGAGATACAAGGGAGAGGGTCCTCGATGGTCGGGGCCAGAGGAAGAAGGATACCTCGACGTCGGCGGTTGGCGGAGGTGGTGGAGACGCCTCGAGCCTCCCTCGACTCGCCTGACGACAGGGCGGTGGAGCTGTCACCTCCGGCTACCCAAAAAGCTCGAAAGGGAGGAGGATGGATGGTCCAAGAGGGTTCGATTTGAATTCAAAGTTGGGGGGTTCATTTTATGCGGTTTGACCTAAGATGACAGGAGCTCGAAGAACGAGGTACCACAGGTGCGTCGATGATCCACAGCCCAAGATGAAGCTTGGGCGGGCATCCTTGATAGAAGGGCTACAAAAGTCATGAAGAGTGTTTCATGATTTGATGAAAGGAGTGACCTCGAAAAAAGGGTGAAGATAGGTCAAAACCAACTTCTGACAGGCGCACATGGGTGAAGGGCAGGCAGTTGACCAGAGTCAACAAAGGCCCGCCCCCTGGTTGGTCCACGTGGACCAACCAGGAAAAACCCTGCGGAAATGTTTTAATAATTCATTTAAAAATAGAAAAAGGCCGAATTAAATTATGATTATAAAATAAAAAATATTTATTATTTCTGTAGTATTTTATTATGAATTTTAATTATTTTTATAACTTGGATTTTTACAAGTTACCTTTATAGCCTTATATAGGTATATTATCTATATAGTTTATTAATTTATTTTTATTTTGTGTATTTTATCTTTATTATTTTCATTTCTTATTTTCTAAAATTATGAAATACTTTTATCTACACAAATATATTTTTATTTAATTTTTCTGATATGTTTTGTATATTTAATAAAATACAAGTATGTTTTGTATAGGTATATGTATAGGCAGTATACCTATGTATTCTTTATACAAGTATTTTTATTTTGTGATTTCTTTGCATTTTATTCTGATTTTAATGCACATATATATTATAAGTAATATTTACATAATTATAAAAATATAAAAATACAAAAATAATGAATAAAGAATAAATTGAATATTTTAGTATGTACAGGTATACAATAGGGGTCCAAAACTCAACTTTCAAACCGTAGCTCCGCCAAATGCGAAACCACCACCATTAAATAGCTTATTTTCTTCTATATACAATTAAAGGTGAGGTTGCTATATTTGGAATTGTCATTTGTGAGATACGGGTCTGGGAAGTTGGCATTCTAGAATTTTATTCAGACCATAACGTTTTATCTGTACATTATTTTTCAGTGAAATCAATTTTGTATTTTTCTATATAAAATTATCTACAACTTTCATGTACAAAGTTTCTTCATTGGATGTAATAAGTGGAACCAAAAATAGGTCCCAAAATGACTAAAGAATGAATAGAATGTAGAGGTATTTTATCTGTATTTTGGTCCTTATCTCCCCCTACTTTATTCCTTGTCGACCTATTCATCAAGATGCCTAGGTCTCGGGGGGTTTTGGGTCATAAAATATTTACAATATTTTATTCTTTTTCTTTTCTTTATTTATTCTATAATTTTGGCTTTAATTACAGCATTTTATACACTAATATGATGCACATGCATGAATGCTAAGATGATGTATTTAAGGCTATTTACAGGCATTCGCTAGGGTTTTTGATGCCAAAATGATAGAATAAAGATGATGAAATGTGGATTCATCATCCCCCTATACTTTACCTTTGCTAGTCCCTAGCAAACACTTATGCAATAAGTGCAAAAAGAAAAAGAAAGAAAAGAAAAAGAAGAAATATGGATTCTATTTGATTATCAAACTTGTCTTCACAAAATCAAAGTTTGGAGCTTAAGTCGGACCTTTGGAATTTAAGTGCGGGCGAAACCTTAGTGAGAACCGAATTTGAAATCCAACAGTCCTAGAGAATCCCAAAACTATGTCCAAGTCTCCTCAATAGCCAGGTCAGAAATACTTCAATTCATACGCAAACTCTTACGACTATGAATCTGACTTGTACAGTGTAAGTGATGGTGGCTCTCCCCAACTAGAATGACAAAGAAACTGACTTCTCCAGTACGACAACCCAATGATTCCCAATCCAATAACTCCATCCTCGAGGAGCGGGGTATTCCCTTCTAAGTTCAAGTGGCAACCAGCTCAAGAAGAGGGGGTGAAGAGAAGAATGGACGGTAGCCAGTGTAGCTACCTATCCCGGGATGCAAGACCAGTGTAGTCAAGTCATCCTGCTGCAGGCTCACATATTTGACTTCGGAATTTCAAGCTTGCTTATTGACTTTGCAACATATGTACATACTTTGCAGGCTTTTTATTTTTGTACATGCATGATCTCTTTTTTTTTGAACTACTATATACAGCAGCATTTACATCAGGAGTTTTTCCTCTTGAGCCAGTAGACTATCCCTCTTTTGAAGCTTTATCGCAACCCACCGCCTCCTGTCTTTAGACTTCATGATCACTGGACGGGTTGGAGTGCACTTCCCTCCCTAGAGGAGGACAAGTGTTTCCACTTGTGTGCGTCTCATACCGGCAAATCCAATCCCCTCACCACTCCAACTGAGTTGAGCCATGTGAAAGGTGCAGGTGTCCAAGTTAGGTCATCATCAACAAGAGTCGTGCGTGTGCTCTGAAATACTCTACTTAGGCAGTCAAGAATCCATTGAACCAAGTCCCGTGATCCTCAAAGAATTAAGTCAAGTAGACCTGAAGTACCTCAAACCCAGATCCTATAAGGTTCCTGTTATTAGGTAGATTTTAAGGTCCAATCAAGCTCCAATCTCCGGATTTGGCTTAGACTTGTTCAACTATCAAACTCAATTCGAAAAATGCGAATGCTATGCAATGCTATGCAGAGAATATTTTTGTGATGCAATTTTCAAGGATTTTGAACTTTTTATGGATTTTTGAAAAGATGATGATGCATATGCATTTTTTGTCTTTTTCAAAAAGATTTTTCAAATGTTTTTGGATTTTAATTTTGCAAATGTTTTTGGGATTTTTTGAAAACAAAAAGTTTTTTTTTGGCTAAAAGCTAGGTTAAAAATATGTACACGGGAGTGCTTCTTATATTTACAAGAAGTGGATTTTAAGAATTTACAAGGGTAAGTGATCGATTTTATACATATATATAGTGGATTCTGGTGTGATGTATGTATTTCTCAAACTTATTTGACACAGATTTTTCAAACAATTTTTGAAAACTATAGTCCAAAATAATTTTTACAAACATTTTTGAAAACATGTACACACATTTGAAAATCATTTTGCAAAGGCTTTCAAAACAGTATAGATAGATTTTTCAAAACATTTTTGCAACCATTTTTCAAACCATTTGCCAATCATTTTTCAAACATTTTATTTCACACAAAGAAAAGAAATTTTTACAAACCACACATTTTTACAAAGGTTGAAAACGTGTAACAAAATATTTTCAAAATAGTTCTCAATAAATGTTCACAAAGATTTTCAAACTATTTTTCAAACATTTTGCAAAAAACATTTTCACCTGATTTATTAATCAGTAAATACAAAAAGAATTTGAGGGATAAAACACCTTTTTATTAAAGATTTTTAATGAATTTTAAAGAATTAGTAGCCATATTATTAGGAAAATACGAATGTACGAGTTATGGCTAAAGTATATACGTAGTATATACGACCCCCCTATACTTAGCTTGAGCTATGTCCTCATAGATCGGAGAGAGAAGAGAAGACATAACTCGTACTAAGTATAGGCAAGTCTAAATAATAAAGAACTAATGAATGAATCAATGAGTGAGAAGTTGACCGTCCCCCTATACTTAGGATCAACTAATCCTAAGTATAGCAGACTGAACACAAAGCAGGGAGGGTCAAGGGTGGGAATGAACAGATCGTACTCAGATTGTCTCCCCCTATACTTAGGGTAAAATATCCCTAAGTATAGACAAGAAGAGGAGACAATGGAGAGGATCGAAAAGAATATAACAACTCGAGGTGCACGCCCCCCCTATACTTAGGGCAAAGTACGTCCTAAGTATGGAAAACTGTCTACAAGGGCTGCACCTTTTTGATAGATACAGAAGATAGAAAAGGAAAAGAAGAAAAGAAGAAAAGAAGAAAATAAATCAACAGACGAAAAAGTGATATAGACAGATGGACCTGTTGATAAACTCGAATTTCGACGGTCTTAAGTTCAACACAAAGCGTGAACTCAGTCGCAGTGTCGACCAATCAAAATCCGAATTTAATCAACAATTAACCCACACTAAGATCAATAATTAGAAAGAAATGTGGAGTTAAAATTTATTTTTAACTCTGCACAAATGGTGTATAGTGTCAAGTATGCAGAGAGTTCGAACACAGGGAGCAAACAGTGTAGCTCAAGCAAATGAATGCAAGTGTGTGAGTGTGTGAAGTGTCTACACTAAGCAAGCAACCAAAAGAAATGTTTTTGTGGGTTTTTAATTTTTAAATTTTTTTTATTTAATTTTTGATTTTGTATTTTGATTTTTGATTTTCTGATTTTTATATTTTATATTTTATATTTTTTTTTCAATATTGGAAAGTAAAGGCAATGTAAGCAAAGGGCAAGGTAAAATATTTGTAAAAATGCACAAAAATGCTCAAAAATTCAGAAATAAAATGTTTTTGGTATTTTTAAGGTTTTCTACTGTTTTTGTGATTTTTGAGGGTTTTTCAAGATGTTTTTGATATTTTTAAATACTGAAATAAAGCTAAACAGTGGAAAAGATTCTGGCTGTGAATAAAATGAGATTTAAAAATACCAACCAGTACTAAAAATATTTCACACTATTTTTCGAATAAAGAGAATAAAATAAGGGATAAACAGAAGCTGAGTTTATATTTTTTGGATTTTTCTACTATTTTATATATTTTTTGAAGTTTTTAAGTGTTTTTAGATTTTTAGTGTTTTTATTTTGAAATTTTTAATGATTTTTGGATTGACACTAAAATAGGATAAAATAGACACTATGTGAATTTTTGGAAATTTTTGGAGGTGTTTTGATATTTTTTTGGTATTTTCTAAGGTAGACAGTACACAAAAAGGGAGTTTTTGATTTTTAATAAATAGGAAAATAAAATAAAATCAAAAACTAAATATGTGGCGTGAAAGTACACCTATCCAGGAGCTTAAGTCTATTTTTGTGGAATTTTGGAGTTAAAATGATCACTCAAATAAATACAACAAGCATCCAAATATTAAACAGGCCTGGCAGGGGTATATATGCAATATTCAAAACTTCCAGGGGCATACATGCAATTTTCCACAAAATATTACACTACAATTCGCATTCACAGGACTAAAGATAAATTACAAAACCCGAAGGGACCTTCGCGCAAAATGCCCAAGCCACGCACGTGCGATACACGCGCCTGGCAGGGACCAAATAACAAATACCCAAAAGGTCCGGGGGTGCACTGTAAATATCCCAAATATTTAACGCTAGATACAAAAGTCCTAGGACTAAACCAGAATAACTAAAACCCCAGGGGTCCCTTCGCAAAATGGCCACGCACCTCACGCGCACGGGCACGTGAGATGACGTGGCCGAGGACCTTCTTGCAAATACGTGAAAGTTCGAGGGCCTTAAGGTAAATATTACAAAAAGAAATCAACGGCAGATGAAAGTTTGAGTTTCTAATTTAAAATACAAAAACTAGTTGGGTTTGAAGCGCAAAATACCCAACTCAGGCGCGAGTGGACGGCTGATGGCGCGGCACTTACGCCACGTGGCGCAACGAGGACGCGCGATGACGGTTCAGATTCGACGCTCTGGATTAGATCATCAGGGGTCCATCAACGGCTCGGGGTAGCGTTGATCCTACGGTAGCTGCTTCGTCTGGAGCGGGCTCAAAATCCGACGGTGTAGGGTCCCTCTCCAAGAACAGGGACGAACAGGTGGTGGCCCGAGCTTTGATCGTCAGATGGGCGCTCCTCCGGCCTCCTCCTTCGCCTCAGAAGCACGCCAGAGATTCCTGGAAGGTCCCTCGAGCTCGCGGCAGGGCCAAAATGGGCGGGGAAGCTCTGATGCGCTGCCGCGAGCTTGAGGACGAACGGTGGCTCCAGGTAGCTCGAGACCTTCGAAAATCGACTCCAGGTGGAGTCTCTCTGGCGCTAGGACCTGCAAAAAATGGTGAGAAGGCCCAGGGCAAATTGCCTGGGCCTCGCGGAGGCGTGGGGGTGTGCGATAGATGAATGGGGGTGCTGATGGTCGGAGGTGTCTCCGGCGATGCTCGATTTGGCGAATCGATGCACGAGCGGGATGGATCGATGGAGGGAAATGAAGCTGGGAATGCGGGGGATAAAACTACGGCAAGAAAAACTACGAATAAAACACGACCTCGAGCCCAAGAGGGCGAGGGAAAAGTACCTCAACGGCGGTCGCCGGAGGTGCTGGAACACGCCTGAGAAGTGGTTGTCCCTCCGCTAGGACGATGGAGCGCTGATGCTGTCACCCACAGCGACTCTCTCGACCCTCAGGTGGACACAAAACTCGGTGGAAGGCGGTTCAAAATCGAAGGGAAGTCAAGGAGGACCTTAAGTATGGTTGACGATGGGGGTTGAAAGAACGAGGCAGCTGGCTTGATTCAGAGGTTCTCAACCCAAGAAAATCCTTGGGCGAGCAAGAGGGATGGTAGGTGAAAAGGTTTGCAGAAGGAATCGAGCTCAAAGGATGCAAGACCGCGCCTCGAAAAATTGGAGAAGATGGGTCAAAGATAGGTTCTGACAGCGGCTATAGGGTGTAGGGCATGCAGTTGACCAGAGTCAACTGAGACCGCCCCCTGGTTGGTCCACGTGGACCAACCAGGAAAAACCCTAAGAAAACTTTGTTAATTCAATAAAAAATATTAAATGGCCGAATTAAATAAAAGTTATAAAATAAAAAA
The DNA here is from genome assembly GCA_037367405.1 of Ottelia alismoides. NCBI lineage: Eukaryota > Viridiplantae > Streptophyta > Magnoliopsida > Alismatales > Hydrocharitaceae > Ottelia > Ottelia alismoides. The sequence goes on from JAZKJV010006943.1 coordinate 67,606, forward strand.
TGTTCAAAATTTTATGTAGTATTTTATTCTGATTTTTATTTATTTTTATGACTTGTATTTTTACAAGTTACCTTTTTAACCCTATGTAGGTATAATACCTATGTATTTTGATATTTTTATTTTTATTTTGGTATTTTATTTTTATTATTTTTATTTAGTATTTTATAACATTATAACATACTTTTATATACATAAATATATTTTTATTTTATTTTTCTGAGTTGTTTTGTGTGTTTAATAAAATCTAAAAGTATTCTATACAGGTATAAGTATATGCAGTATACCTATGTATGCTTTATACAGGTAATTTAGTTTTATTTTTCTTTTCATTTTATTTCAATTTTAATGCACATATATATTATAGGTAATATTTACAAAATTATAAAAATATAAAAATGAATAAATAATGAATAAAGAATAAATTGAATATTTTATTCAGTACAAGTGTACCATAGGGGTCCAAAACTCAACTTTCAAACCGTAGCTCCGCCAAATGCGAAACCACCGCCATTGGATAGCTTATTTTAATCTATATACAATTAAAGGTGAGTTTGATGCATTTGGAGTTGTCGTTTGTGAGATACGGGTCTGGGAAGTTGGGATTTTGGATTCTTATTCAGACCAGAACTTTATGTCTGTACATTCTTTTTCTGTGAAATCAATTTTGTCTTTTTCTTTATGAAATTATCTACAACTTTCATGTACAAAGTTTCTTCATTTGATGTACAAAAAGTGGAACCAAAAATAGGTCCCAAAATGAGTAAAGAATGAATAACAAGTATAGGTATTTTGACTGTGTTTTTGGCCTTATCTCCCCTACTTTATTCCTTGTCGACCTATTCATCAAGATGCCTAGGTCTCGGGGGTTTTGGGTCATAAAATATTTACAATTTTTTATTCTTTTTCTTTTCTTTATTTATTCTATAATTTTGGCCTTAATTACAGTAATTTACACACTGTTTAGATGCACATGCATGGATGCTAAGATGATGGTTTTAATGCTATTTACAGGCATTTGCTAGGGTTTTTGGTGCCAAAATGATAGAATAAAGATGATGAAATGTGGATTCATCATCCCCCTATACTTTACCTTTGCTAGTCCCTAGCAAACACTTATGCAATAAGTGCAAAAAGAAACGAAAGAAAAGAAAAAGAAGAACTTGGATTTTATTTGATTATCAAACTTGTCTTCGCAAAATCAAAGTTTGGAGCTTAAGTCGGACCTTTGGAATTTTAGTGCGGGTGGAACCTTAGTTAGAACCGTGTTTGAAATCCAACAGTCCTTGAGAATCCCAAAACTCTGCTCAAGTCTCCTCAATAGCCAGGTCAGAAATATCTCAACTCATACGCAAACCCTTACGACTATGAATCTGACTTGTACAGTGTAAGTGATGGTGGCTCTCCCCAACTAGAATGACAAAGAGACTGACTTCTCCGGTACAACAACCCAATGATTCCCCAATCCAGCAACTCCATCCTCGAGGAGCGGGGTATTCCCTTCTAAGTTCAAGTGGCAACCAGCTCAAGAGGAGGGGGTGAAGAGAAGAATGGACGGTAGCCAGTGTAGCTACCTATCCTTGGATGCAAGACCAGTGTAGTCAAGTCATCCTGCTGCAGGCTCACATATTTGACTTTGGAACTCAAGCTTGCTTATTGACTTTGTACATACTTGCAGGCTTTTTATTTTTGTACATGCCTGAACACACATTTTTTTTTGAATACTATATACAGCAGCATTTACATAAGGAGTTTTTCCTCTTAAGCCAGTAGACTATCCCTCTTTTGAAGCTTTATTGCAACCCACAGCTTCCTGTCTTTAGACTTCCTAATCACTGGACGGGTTGGGGTGCACTTCCCTCCCTAGAGGAGGACAAATGTTTCCACTTGTGTGCGTCTCATACCGGCAAATCCAATCCCCTCACCACTCCAACTGAGTTGAGCCATGTGAAAGGTGCAGGTGTCCAAGTTAGGTCATTATCAACAAGAGTCGTGCGTGTGCTCCGAAATACTCTACTTAGGCAGTCAAGAATCCATTGAACCAAGTCCCGTGATCCTCAAAGAATTAAGTCAACTAGACCTGAAGTACCTCAAACCCAGTTCCTATAAGGTTCCTGTTATTAGGTAGATTATAAGGTCCAATCAAGCTCCAATCTCCGGATTTTACTTAGACTTGTTCAACTATCAAACTCAATCCGAAAAATGCTCATGCTATGCAATGCAATGCAGGA
>JAZKJV010006944.1:600000-815636 GCA_037367405.1 Ottelia alismoides
CACGGTTCGGGGTACCTCAAGTGTTGATTTCTGACGGGGGGTCTCATTTCGTCGACGATAAGGTAAAGGCCCCTACTAGCGAGTTCAGCATAGACCATCGAGTAGCCACTCCATACCACCCTCAAATGAATGGTCTTGCTGAAGTGTCGAACATGGAGATCAAGACTATATTGCAGAAGGTCGTCCGCCCTGACCGAAAGGATTGGTCACAACTTTTTGACTCGGTCTTGTGAGCATATAGGACGTCCTTCAAGACTCCTTTGGGTACATCTCCCTTTCACCTCATTTATGGAAAGCCCTGCCATTTACCTGTTGAGCTGAGACATAGGTCACTTTGGGTTGTTACTGATATACTTTTGGATCCAGTAAGTGTAGGAGATCAGAGGAGGTGAGTTAGCAGCCTTGGAAGATCTTCGTGATACAACCTTTTTAAATAGCCTACAATATAAGGAGAGAGTGAAGCTGTAAGGCTTCGTTTATTTCCAGGGAAGCTACAGAGCAAATGGAAGGGACCCTATCTGGTTCGAAAGGTACATGACAATGGGAGTATTGACATATCTGAGTTGTCTTCTGATGCTAGCTTTCGTGTTAACGGCCAGCGACTCAAGCCATATCTCTAGATCATGAGCCGCGGGTTGTTGACATTGCCCCTATTCACTTTGCGTGAGATGTGGTCTCTTGACTCACATCTGTTGCATCTCACGCCTGATTATCACTGTTCTTCCAACTTGTGTAGATCCAGTTGTCCATATCACTCTATTCTTTAGTCCCACACCCCATCTTTATCTTATGATTTTGCTATACTTAGGGTGTACTTTACCCTAAGTATGGGGGGTGTAGGACTCTCGGGTATTCTATTGGTTCTTTCTACCTCTGTTTTGCTGCCTATACTTAGTGATATTTTACCCTAAGTATAGGGGGGTAGACCCTGTACATCCTTCCACTCGGATTTCCATTCATGTACAACTTACTATACTTAGGATTACTTGATCCTAAGTATAGGGGGAAACACCGACTCCTCTTCATTCTATTCTTTCATTCGTCTTTTTACATACCATTCCTTTTCACTTCCCTATACTAAGCACGCGTTATGTCTTCTTCATCGCTCTTGATCACTCTGAGGACATCGTTCGAACTAAGTATTGGGGGGTGTCATATATACTTTAGCCATAACTCGTACTTTGTGTGTGTGTGTTAATAAATAAAATAGCCAAAAATCCATAAAAATTTAAAAATTTCCCTTGTACATAAAATTCTTCTTGCACATACCTATATATTTATAAAAAGTATTTTTGTACAGATGATTGTAAAAATGATTTGTGTAAATAGTTTGTAAATATTTTGATATCAAAACTATGTATACAGTACAAAATGTTTGTAAAATGTTTGAAGAACAAAAAGTTTGCAAAAACCTTGTGTAACTCTTTGTAAATAATTTGCAAAACTTTGCATTCATGTTTACATCCATGTTTTCAAACATTTTTCAAAAATTTTGCACATTTATAAAAAATTGTAAATTTGCATCTTTGTAAATATTTGTACAGTTTTCCAAATCATGGTTGACATTTAAATTGGCCTGGAATTAAATTGGAAAATGGAGCTTGGTTAAGACCTTAATCCACCTAATTCTAAGAGGAACCTTATAGGGCTTAGGATTAAGACTTTTCAGATCCATTGGGACCTAATTCTTTGATTCCACTAGGCTATGAGCATATGTCATCTTGATGAGCCTAAGTAGTGCACTTAACAACGCACACATGACTCTCAGAGACAATGACTTTACTTGCACCAGCACTTTACACATAGCTCTCCATGGATGAGGTGGTGAGGAGGCAGTTTCCTTTGGCTTGGGGTAGCATATGAGGGTAGTACTTCTAGGCAGAACCTCTCTTCTTCTTATAGTGAAGGAAGTGCGTCTCATCTTGGTCTGGTGGTGATGAACTCTAAAGACAGGAGTTGTGGTTTGCAATAAAGCTTTAAAAGAGGGATAGTCTACTTGCTCAAGAGGAAAGACTTCTTATGTATATATGTTGCACCATGTAGATATGTTGTACATATGCACATCAAAAAAATTTGTGCAAAAGAAAGAAAAACACCAAAAAAGTAGTGGGTTTCATTGAAAATAAATAATACCACCAGAGTGTATTGATGATTACAATATATACAGATATAATATGATCAAATTATGTGATATACAACCTGAATGATCGATCTATAAACTCCAAATTCACATAATCTATATTCCTCACATACAACAGAGAAAATATCCATAAATTGCACACAATCAATTATATCTCAGCATAAATCAACCGATCATGATTTTGTAGTCAAGTAAAATGTTTTAAAAAATATCGATTACTTGTTTTATTTATTTTATGATTCCTAATCATTCTTGCAAGTGTATTATGCACTGAATATAACACATTAATTTGACTCTACAAAACCTCACTTTTTATTGGGAAGAAAAGGGGAGGGAGGATAGTATAAATTACCCACTCATTATAGCATGGATAAAGCCTCCCACTTACAACCCATTGCCTTCCCCATACATGGAGCCCCATGACCACCCCTTCCCCATGCATATTAATTTAATTCTTGTCTTTACTTGCATGGCAACTCACTAGGCATATCCGCATATTGCATGTATAAAAAGACCCCTTGCACTCAGGCCCAAGGATCTGTCACGTACTCGACCCACCTCTCACGCACTATCTCTCTTTTTCTCGCCATATACTATCTTTCTCGTTTTGTTGTCTTCGGCAGGAACAAGGATTGCAGCTCATCTCCAGCCATCTTCTAGTCCACGTGAACACGTGTGGGCTTCAGGCCGGCATCTCCTCTGCATGCAGCCGGTCACCGTCTTCCTGTCGTGCATCTTCGTCTCCACTGTGCTTCCCCGAGCGCTCCCCCACGCTACAGCCTCCCTCCAACGCACCCTCTTTAGTTGCGGTACGTGTGAGTGTGACCCGTGTAGCCGCTATCCTTGTACGTGTCCAGCAGCCCGTGCTCCAGTCACCGACTATCTCCTCCGTGAGCCTCCGGCCACGTAGCCGCAAACTCTTCCACCATGTGCGACCAACAGCTCCCCCGTGCATTCCCGCACATCCTCCATTGCAACGTCTAGCCACTGGTTCCCTCTTGTGCCACCTGCAGCACCCCCAGTTGGCCTGTGCACCCATGCACGTGACTTTCACCCGGGCCCCGTTTCTGTGCATACAACGCGCAACGGTTTCAGCAGTCAATCTGTGCACCACCGTCTATCACGTGTTCGGGTCTTTTGTGCTGCCGCCTATCAACCTTGCACCGACCGTGCGGCCTCTTTCCTTAGGCGTCACCATTGCTCGTGCACCACTTGCTCTTCACCAAAGCTATCGCAATCCAACTTGCCACCGTGCATTTCCATCAGCCTCCAGTATCAAGCCCGCATTCCATTATTGTTCTTTTCCAGCGTAAAAGATAGGAGCTCATACTCTCTCTCATTTTTTATTAAGCATTCATATTTTCTATTTACTCTTGAATCATTTCGTTACTTGCAAAAGGTTTGTTGCACTAAATATGAAATTGTCTCTTTGAATCTGTTTATTATGACCATATCTTTGATATTATTAATCACAACAATTTTAGCTTTGCCAGTTTCATAATTAGTCTGATCTTATTCAATGTGCATTATAATCCCCAATCTCTCTTAATCTTTACATATAACTAGTGTGATATAGTCTTGCTCATTAAAATAAGTTGTCCATACTACATTGCGAACTTGCTATGTCCCTGTGGATTCGAACCTCTACTCGCCATATGTATTTTGTATATCTCCATTGTGCTCGTAGTTGTATCTTTATTTGTTTGACCTTGATTATTCGTGGTAACACAACAACTTGATAAAAACACTTTCTTAGACCGCGAAAAATCTTGTCAACATTTTGGCGCCGTTGCCGGGGACTAGGCAACATTTGCAATTTTTTTCTTCTTCATTTCTACTCATTTTCAATTATCTAATCCGTGTATTTTTTGTTTTGCAGGTACTTAGGCTTCAAAAACAAAAAAAACTTGTCTTTTCATGCATTTTGTTTTAGCAAACTTGTAATTTGAAAAAAAATTCCCTCCCCTCCTTCTCGGAAAAGCTCGCCATCAGTAGGACAAAACATTACGGATTAGCGCCAGAAGTGCAGGCACTGTGAGTCCCTCTTTCTCTTAGGCATCTTAGGTTTTTAAAATTTCTTGCATTTGTTTGTGCTTCAAATTAAACCGAAAAAAAATTAAAAAAGAGTTCTTGATTGAATCATCTTTGTGGTCTTCTCCCTCTGATAATCTAATTCAAAGACCACCAAATCGTGTATTGATCATTTAAAAAGATAAGCTTGAAAGGCCACCGCAGTGGCCCGAGTAGAAAGCGGGAAAATTCTGATTGCTTGATTTGATGCACATGTATGACACAAAAATGACGAGCACATAGAACCCTTGGATAGTGACAAAAATCCCTGGTGCTATGTGGGATTGCAGAGAGAAATCGTAACTCCTCGACGCGTTGGGCACAAGTTTTTGTGGGAAAAGCAGATCTAACGATCTGAGTACCAACCCTGGATCCCCCAGCCGGATTAGGACATCGATTTCTTACAATCTTCCACACCCACCTCATCCTTACGGACTCTAATTTATCTGAAAAATTTTGTTGAATCACTAAATTAAAATCGAAAGGATAACCGCTTCCGCGGCAATTTTGTGTGAGTTGGTGAATCAACAAATTGTCTGGTGTATTGTGTTGCGTATGCTAGGTCGTAGGTCTTTGAAAAATCCAGTGCAACAACCATTAGAGTATGACCCGGTTTATAGAAGAAAAACCAACCCATCTCCTTCAACTGAGAATTCATCTGTCATAGGAAACATGGGTGAAGAAAGACCAAACCCTGTGGATCTCATCTTGCATCAATTACAACTGCCGAGAGAAGAAAATGCCACAATCTGCCACACCATAGCACCTCTCATCCGACCACCGCCCATAAGCACACATTACAACCCGGCTGCAGAGGACTTAGTTCATTGGGTCCAAATCCCGCCTGAAGTAAGAGACTTTGAAATAAAGCCCGCATCACTCTCCTTAATCCCAAAGTACTATGGAAATGACTCTGAAGATCCCTTCCTCCACATCCAAGATTTTCGATCTGCTTGTGACACCATGAGTATCCCTGTGGTAGAGAAAGAATACATCTACATGAAAGCCTTTGCCAACTCACTCAAAGACAAAGCACTCCAATGGCTCCGAAATTATGGAACCCCACTCACCTCTTGGGACTCCTTAAGAGAGGCATTCATCAAGAAATACTTCAAAATAGGAAAGACAAATGCCTTGAGACAAGCCATATCATCATTCACTCAGAAAAACAGAGAGCCCATTCACAAAGCCTGGGAGCGTTTCAAGGAATTACAAAGGAAATGCCCTCATCATGCAATCCCCAAATGGAAATGGGTTCAGATATTTTATGAGGGCATAAATGCATCATTTAAGAGAGTGATTGATGGCTCATGTTATGGAAACTACATCATCCATGACGAGCATTTTGTTTGGACTTTATTTGAAAATATGGCAGACAATTCGGTGAATAGTTCCTCAATTGGACAATACAGTGGAAATACGAGGACAGTCAATATCATTAATCATGACAGATCTAGCAATGAGAATCCTGACAGATGGGAAACCCTCTCAAAACAAATGAACCTCATGACTCAAGCCATAGAAAAATTGGCCATGAATAATCCCTTTAGCCATGAAGTTGACCACACCACCCATAATCAAGACACAAATCGTGAGACTGTGAATTGGGTACAGAGAAATCAAGGAGGTGGATATTCAAACAACCACAACACATGGAGAGATCAATCAAATTCTGGATGGAATGGACAGAACAACTATCATTTCCAGAATCACACCCAATCCAGACAACCAATGGCACAACCCATAGCTCAACCCTCCACCACTGCGGTAAACACCGATGCCTTGGCTCAAGCAATACAACAACTAGCTATAGCTCAACAACAGGCCACTGAAGCTCAATAAAAATCCAACTCTGAGAATGCCCGTAAATTTGCCGAGATCAGGTCATACATCCCAGCCTTGTCACCTCAACCGCTGCCCAATCCTAACACCAGCAAGGCTAGTTCATCTGGAGTACTTCAAACTCCACCAGTTGTCAGATCTTTCACCTCACCACCTGGTTTCCAAAACCAGAATCAAGGATTCTTTACATCTTCTAGGACAAATCAAGGGAACCCACAACAAGCACCTAGAAATCAAGTCAATTTCAAAATCCCACCCTGTCCAAACCAATCTGCTAATGCTGTCACTTTGAGAAATGGGAAAACCACTTCTGCCTACACCAGACCGCTAGCTTCAGAAGATCAAATTGACATAGAGGAGGAGGTCGATGATGAAGAGGAGCTAACTAAGACAACCATGCCCCTTCCTATCTCCACATCCATAGCTATCCCCTTTCCCGAAGCTCTTCACCGAAGAAAACCTCGATCTTCCACCATCGATCCGTAGCTAGAAAAACTATTCTCGAACATTGTCATTGAAATCCCGCTCTTAAAAGCCCTCGAACAAGTCCCCGCCTTCTCCCTCTTCTTAAAGGAAAAATGCACACCAAAAAGGAAAACAAGAGAAAAGATAAAGGAAAATCAAGAAGAAAAATATGTGCTTCCTCAAGCCACATCAAATGCCATTTCCCAATTCCTACCCCCCAAGAAAAAAGATCTAGGGGCACCTTTGGTTAAATGCACGATTGGTGAGTTGACCTTCGAGCGCACCTTATTAGATAATGGCACCTCAATCAATCTTCTCCCTACCGCCATCCTAGAACACTTTGAATTAGGGAGATCGAAACCTGTTTCAATGATTTTACAAATGGCGGATCGCACTGTGAAGAGACCAATATGACTTCTGAAGATGTTATAGTCATAATGCAAGGACATAAATTTCTTGTTGATTTCGTTGTCATGGATATGGATTCCCCCAACACACTGAGTGAAACACCCATCATTTTGGGACGACCCTACCTAGATACCGCTAAGGCACATTTTGATTATGAGGAGGGCAAAGTCGAATTTTCAATCAATGGCAAAACCGTCCCTATTGAGTTGATCATACCCAATTCTATTGACTCTGAGACTAAAGACTGTGGTTGGATAGAAAGATGTGCTGTTCACAACATACAAAAAGACTTTGCTCCCATCCATCTCACCAAAGACCCTTTAGAGGTTAGTCTGAACACCTCTAGATCCCCCTACAAAAATTCTTCTCATGAAATTGCCACATACAATCTGAATCTCGCACTAGAAGCTCCACCATGCCCTCTCACTGGACAAGAAATTGACGAGCTTGATAATGCCTGGGAAACATTAGACTCTGAACTTACATTGACCTCAACCATGATCATGCCCATGATGGAACCATCATTTGAGACTATTTCTGTAATAGACTCAGAAAAAACTACAACTCTGACTCCATCAACAACCACTGTTGAATTAAAACCACTACCCAAAGATATGAAGTATGCTTTCTTGGATGATGCTCACACTCTACCAGTCATTATCAATGCCAACCTAAATCATATGCAAGAGAGCCAACTAATGGAGGTTTTGAAAAAGAATTCTCAGGCTATTGGTTGGAAAATAACTGATTTGAAAGGAAGAAGCCCGACATTCTGTACACACCACATATATTTGCAAAATGACAGTAAACCCTCTTGAGAAATGCAAAGGCAGTTGAATCCTAATCTACGAGAGGTTGTGAAGAATGAAATATACAAGTAGTCGAGTGCCGGCATCATTTATCCGATAGCCGACAGTCCTTGGATTAGTCCCCTCCTGGTTGTCCCTAAGAAAGCTGGATTAACAATTGTGAAAAATGAGAAAGGAGATGATATCCCTACTCGGGTGGCAACATCTTGGAGATTCTGTGTCGATTATAGAAAACTCAATAAGGCTACACGAAAAGACCACTTTCCATTGCCATTCATTGACCAAATCATTGAGAAGCTAGCCGGAAAAGAATTTTTTTGCTTTCTTGATGGATATTCCGGTTATAACCAAATAGCCATAGCACCAGAGGATCAAGACAAAACCACTTTCACTTGTCCATTTGGAACATATGCCTTTCACCGCATGCCTTTTGGATTATGTAATGCTCCAACAACATTTCAAAGATGCATGATGGGAATTTTCACTGATATGATCGACGATTTTATGGAAGTATTTATGGATGATTTCTCTATTTTTGGAGACTCTTTTGAGGAAACACTAGGATTTTTGGATAGAGTCCTCCAGAAATGCGTTGAAGTGAACTTGATATTATCTTGGGAGAAATCACATTTTATGGTAAAACATGGGATTGTGTTAGGACATGTTGTGTCAAAGAAAGGAATGGAAGTGGATACATAAAAAATTGAGACAATCACCCATTTAAGTCCACCAGTGAACATAAAAGGTGTAAGGTCCTTCCTAGGTCATGTTGGCTTTTACCGTCGCTTCATCAAAGACTTTTCAAAAATTTCCCGCCCTCTCACCAAACTACTTGAAAAGGACCAAGATTTCACATTCACTGAGGAAGCATACGAGTCCTTCAACACACTAAGGAAAATCATCACTGAAGCACCCATACTACAACCCCTTGATTGGAACTGTGAATTTGAAATCATGTGTGACGCTTCTGATTATATCGTTGGGGCAGTATTGGGTCAAAGGAAAGATGGAAAACCCTATGCCATCCACTATGCCAGCAAGACCCTAGATGATGCTCAAAGGAACGACACTTTGACTGAGAAAGAATTGCTGGCTGTGGTATTTTCACTAGAGAAATTTCGATCTTACATCCTAGGATCCCACATTATTATCTACACAGACCACTCTGCTTTGAAATATCTCTTCACAAAAACCGATGCTAAGCCTAGACTCATTAGGTGTGTTTTACTTCTCCAAGAATTTGATTTAGAGATTCGAGATAAAGCAGGAGCAAAGAATGTCATAGCCGATCACCTTTCAAGAATCCCTTCCCCAAACACAGACACAATCCCAATTTCTGAAAATTTTCCAGACGAAAGTATCATGTATGTTTCTCAACTCCCTTAGTATGCCGACATTGTCAATTACATCGTCACTTCCACATTTCCTGATGATTGGCCAAAATATAAGAAAGACAAAACCAAATCCCAAGCCCGATACTATCACTAGGAAGACCCTTTGCTCTTCAAAGAGGGTACTGATTTGATATGGAGACGATGCATCCTCGAATCTAAAGTCAACGATGTCCTAACTCACTACCACACTTCTGGGTGTAGGGGACACCACTCAGGGAAGCGCACAGCCGCTAAAGTCTTACAATGTGATTTCTACTGGCCCACACTCTTTAATGATGCCCATCATTTTGCTCAATCTTGTCCTACCTGTCAGACTAATGGAACAATGAACCGTCGTAACATGATGCTCCTCCAAACCGTACATATAGTCGAGATCTTTAATACTTGGGGAATAGACTTCATGGGACCTTTCACCACATCACATGGTTACCAACACATTCTTCTCGCTGTTGATTACATCTCTCGTTGGGTAGAAGCAATTCCCACTCGTGCTGCTGATAGCAAAACCATTGTCAAGTTCTTGAACGGCCTATTCTCTCGATTTGGATTGCCAAAGGTGGTCATTAGTGATGGGGGCACCCACTTTCTTAATGCTTCAGTCAAGAATTTACTCTAGAAAAATGGAGTCGAACACCGTGTCTCAACTACCTATCACCCATAGACTAATGGAATGGCCGAGCTGTTAAACCGAGAAATCAAGACCATCCTCCAAAAAATTGTTCGCTCTGATCGTAAAGACTGGTCCCAACACTTACCTTCTGCTCTCTGGGCCTACCGCACCGCTTTCCGCACACCCTTAGGTATGAGCCCATTTCGGTTAGTCTATGGAAAGTCGTGTCACCTCCCTGTAGTGGTCCACCACAAATCACTTTGGGCAATCAAGAAATGCCATCTGGATTATGACGAGTCTGGGAAGAGATGACTATTGGACTTATCTGAACTTGAAGAATTGAGATCACAAACCTATGATAACAACTGTTATACAAAGAGAAATCAAGTTGTGGTACGATGCCAACATTTCGAGGAAAATATTCAAGGAAAATCAAAAAGTGTGGCTATTTGATGCAAAACTGAAGTTATTTCCAGGAAAACTGAGATCGAAATGGAAAGGACCATACAATGTAACTCAAGTATTCGATAATGGCTCGATAGAAATTTCTGACCCAAACACTAAAGCCACTTTCAGAGTCAATGGTCAAAGACTAAAACACGTTGTTGAACCATCTGGTCCTATGCCTGTTTGCACAACATACCTTCTGCAGGAAAAATGAACCACCACATTGCGTAGCTGAGGCGTTAAATCATGCACTCTCGTGAGCCTCCCCTCACAGGTATCTTTTCGTTTTACTGCTCGCATGTTTATTTTCACTGCATTGCATTAGATAAGTATGTGGGTATCCCTCTGCATTACATTCCAAAAATTAAAAAAATACAAAAACAAAAATATATTTCACATCCCTTCTGATCCTCCTATTGCACATTGTCTTCACCATGAGGACATGGTTTTAAGTATGGGGGGGTGTCTGCATAGTTTTTCAAAATTGCATACTCTTTCAAACAAAAACTCTCTCTTTTGCAAAAATTCCCCTAAAAATATTTTCAAAAGCAAGAAAACCACCAAAAATACATCCTTCCTAGTTTTATCCTATTTTGAGAAATCAGATTTTCACTGCATAAATCATAGACTGAGGTTGAGTTGACCCTAATACACTTAACTTTATCAGAATTTCACTAGGCATGAGTTTTTCAGGTCCAAATTGACTTTATTCTCTCAGTTCCACTAACTCTATTGGTGAATGAACTTTTGTATCTAACTAGATCATCTAAGAAGCTAGTAGCACTCTTAAACTCTTCAGTGGATATTAAGCAAATGCACACTGCACTTAGCTTGATTGAGTTTATTTTACGAGATACAATTACAATCTAGTTGAGGTGAGGAACTGTCCTCTTGGTTGTGCCAATGCCTGAAGCTTATCTATAGCTAATGAAGGAACTTGACTCAGGAGCAACATGATCTCTCTAGTCTAAGTATGTCAGCAAATAAGCCAGTATCGTGCCTCCAAAGTCAATATTAAGACGATACTACCTTTTGATGCCAAAACCCAAGACAAAAACACCACAAAAAGGCATATCACAATACAAATGCCAAAAACCACCAATCATGCATAGTTACGCAAAGCAAAAGCAAGGAAAGAAGACCACCAAATAACCCTTCTCCACCAAAAAGCCGTGGTAGCAGCCCAATGATGCTACCTAAATTCTTAAAAGAGGCCCAAAGATGCTCTGCAAAAGGAAAAAAGTGAGAGCAACGGACCAAAGCGGTCTACGGAAAACCCCGAAAATTAAAGTCCCATTCTCCAAGCATTATGACATACTGTTTATGCTGACATACTTGGGTGAAAGAGAATATGCATAAATTCAGGTAAGGACTGAGTTTATATGACCAGGGAATCATTCGGTACCTTGATAGATTGTGTTGTTAGCTCGTTCTCTCGACTCACAAAAGCTAAAACTATCACTAACACTGTTTATATCCACTCAAGGTCAAAGAGAATACATGTTTCTTAGGGATGAGCTGACCTGATCGACCTTCTGAAACTATGTCTGATTTTGTTGGAACTGAGAGGTTGTTGAAACTACAAAACTCAAGCCAAGTTGACTATTCGAACAAATCATTAATCCATGGGTCTACTCTACTGAAGTCTGTGTATTTGTGTAGTCATGAACCGAAAACTCGAAGACTTTGTTGGTGTGTCTGCTGCAAACCCTCACCAGATTTATCTTGGCTATGCTCCTTGTCCTTCATTATTACTTATCTTATTCTTGCTCGGGACTAGCAAGACTTAAGTATGGGGGTATGATGATTACAATATATACAGAGATAATATGATCAAATTATGTGATATACAACCTAAATGATTGATCTATAAACTCCAAATTCACATAATCTATATTCCTCACATACAACAGAGAAAATATCCATAAATTGCACACAATCAATTATATCTCTGCATAAATCAACCAATCATGATTTTGTAGTCAAGTAAAATGTTTTCAAAAATATCGATTACTTGTTTTATTTATTTTATGATTCCTAATCATTCTTGGAAGTGTATTATGATTGAATATAACACATTAATTTGACTCTACAAAACCTCACTTTTTATTGGGAAGAAAAGGGGAGGGAGGATAGTATAAATTACCCACTCATTATAGCATGGATAAAGCCTCCCACGTACAACCCATTGCCTTCCACATACATGGAGCCCCATGACCACCCCTTCCCCATGCATATTCATTTAATTCTTGTCTTTACTTGCATGGCAACTAACTAGGCATAGCCGCATATTGCATGTATAAAAAAGACCCCTTGCACTCACGCACAAGGATCTGTCACGTACTCGACCTCCCTCTCACGCACTATCTCTCTTTTTCTTGCCATATACTATCTTTCTCGTTTTGTTGTCTTTGGCAGGCACAAGGCTAGAAGCTCGTCTCCAGTCATCTTCTAGTCCACGTGAACATGCGTGGGCTTCAGGCTAGCATCTCCTCTGCGCGCAGCCGGTCACCGTCTTCCTGTCGTGCATCTTCGTCTCCACCGTGCTTCCCTGAGCGCTCCCCCACGCTACAGCCTCCCTCCATCGCCCCCTATTTAGCTGCGGTATGTGTGAGTGTGACCCGTGCAGTCGCTGTCCTTGTACGTGTCCAGCAGCCCGTGCTGCAGTCACCAGCTATCTCCTCTGCGAGCCTCCGGCCACGTAGCCGCAAACTCTTCCACCGTGTGCGACCAGCAGCTCCCCCGTGCATTTCGGCACTTCCTCCATTACAACGTGTAGCCACTGGTTCCCTCTTGTGCGACCAGCAACACCCCCAGTTGGCCTGTGCACCCCTGCACACGACTTTCACCCGACCCCCGTTTCCCTGCATACAACTCGCAACGGTTTCAGCAGTCAATCTATGCACCACCGTCTCTCACGTGTTCGAGTCTTTTGTGTTGCCGTCTATCAATTTCGCACTGACCACGCGACCTCTTACCTTAGGCGTCACCATTGCTCGTGCACCACTTGCTCTTCACCAAAGCTATCGCACTCCAACGTGCCACCGTGCATTTCCATCAGCCTCCAGTATCAAGCCCGCACTCCATTATTGTTCTTTTCTAGTGTAAAAGATAGGAGCTCATACACTCTCTCATCTTTTTTATTAAGCATTCATATTTTCTATCTACTCTTGAATCATTTCGTTACTTGGAAAATGTTTGTTGCACTAAATATGAAATTGTCTCATTGAATCTGTTTATTATGACCATATCTTTGACATTATTAATCACACCAATTTTAGCTTTGTCAGTTTCATAATTAGTCTGATCTTATTTAGTGTGCATTACAATCCCTAATCTCTCTTAGTCTTTACATATAACTAGTGTGATCTAGTCTTGCTCATTAAAATAAGTTGTCCATACTACATTGCGAACTTGCTAAGTTCCTGTGGATTCGAACCTCTACTTGCCATAGGCATTTTGTATGTCTCCATTGTGCTCGTAGTTGTATCTTTATTTGTTTGACCTTGATTATTTGTGGTAACACAACGACTTGATAAAAACACTTTCTTAGACCGCGAAAAATCTAGTCAACATGTATATAGTCAAATAAAGCAGAGCTTATGTTACACATGACCATCTCATGAAGCTCACAGCGGGAGACTCAGCTACACTGGTTAGAGCTCCCAAGGATACATGACTATACTAGTCATGGTCCATTCTCTTCTTCCCCCTCTTCTTGAGCCAGTTATACTAACTTATAAGGGAATACCCCGCTCCTCGAGGAAAGAGTTGCTAGACCGATGCATTAGAATTACCGAGTTGAGGGAGGTTGTTTCTTTATCATTTCTGAGGTTGGGAGCTACATATCACTTGCACGGTACATGGAAAGATTCATGGTCATTAGAGTTTGTGTACGTATACTTGTTCTTATCTGGTTTATTGAGGAGACTTGACCATAGATTGGTGGAACTTAGAGGCTATTAAGTTTTAAGCTTAAGTCCGAATAAGGTTCCTACAAATTATAATCCAAAGGTTTGACCGAGCTCCATATTTCAAATTAATGAAGGAAATTTTAATAATCAACGTTGATTTCCCATCGTTTTCTTTTTCTTTCTCTTTTGCACTTATTTTTCAAATAAGTGTTTGCTAAGGGACTAGCAAAAGTAAAGTATAGGGGGGTGATGAATCCCCATTCATCACTCTTTATTCCTTTATTTTATCTAGAAATCTTGGTAAAATACCATGTAAATATTTGTAAATAGAATAAATTGTCAAAATGCATGCTTCATGTAAATAGCCATAATTAGCATGTTTTTGTGTAAAAATAAAGGAATACAGAAATAAAGAAAAAGAGGGAAATATTTAGAATAAATATTGAGTGATCCGAGCCCAAGGGAGGGCCAATCATTGGCCTGACAGCAAAATAAAATAAGTAGAGAGAGATATGGCCATTCTTCTTTGTACAAATATTCCCCCTTTTTATGTACATATTTTATTTTCATAAAAAAATATATTTATGTGTTACTTTTAATTTGTATATATTTATAAAAATAAAATAAAAATTAGAAAAATAAAACAAAAATAAATTCTCTCTCTTACCCTTGTATATACCATGTATATATGTACATTCACCTATTTATTTTTTCCTTGTAAATACATAAAAAAATTAACTAAAAATCATTTTACATCCCAAATTTTATGTTGTAAATAAATAAAATATAAATTATGGATAATTGTACAATAATAAACAAATAAAGATAAAAATAAAAAATACCTTGGTATTTTTACCATATATAATAATATACTTTGTATATTCACTGATTTATTTTTCAAAAAAATAAATAAAAATCACAAAAAATGTTTTTCAAATAAATAAACATTTTTCATTTTGAAAATATTTTGAAATAAGGCCATTTAATATTTTTTAATTGAATTTCTAAGTAATTATGAAATGGCGCACTCTGATTAGTCCACGGGGGATGTTGACCCCCTGTCAACTCTCCCCCCAGGACCACCTCTTCACGGATCCACGTCGCCTACCCAACTTCACCAATTTTTCCAGACGTGATCCGCTTCCCATTTACCCAAACCCCGGGCCCCGATTGCAGCTCCTACATCGATGATTCACGCCCGCTCTTCTTCCTAGGGATCCGAGCCTCGTGATGCGCGCCTGACTCCCATCTTCTCGAACCTCCACTCCTATATAGCCTCGCCTCCCGCCGCATTTTACCGCACCTTCAGCCACTCTCTTCGACTCCCAGGACCACCACCTTCTTTCCTTGAGTGACAACAAGCCCTAGGAGGTGTTACAACGAGGATAGAGGCGCCCTAGCCCCAGGTCCAGTGGTCATCGCCGCCGTGCTACGCCATCGGCGAGCTCGAGCCTCTGGAGGTGTCGCTCCATCGAGGCGAAGATCATAGGAGATCCAGCATCTCTTCCACAGATGTTTCCCTCCATCTTTCGCTCCGCCAGCTCCGCCCTAGTGGTTGGAGCTCCGCTATCTCATTTTAGCCGTATAGATAAGCTCACTGACCCATCGTCACCTTCCTTCCACGATCTGATCACCTAGATCTTGGCTATCCGAGCTAAGATCGAGCTCGGTCCCTTCCATCGCCTCTGTTGGGACCCTCCTTCGCCAAATCACCCCGCTTCTCTTTGCTGTTTCTCAAATAACCCATGCCGGAGTCTTCCTTCGAACATGAGCTTTCCTTTGCAGGTGAATAAGTGCGAGTTACCCCCTGAGTCGCATCTCGCATACCTCGTCGGAGTCATTGAGGTCCTCCCTCCCTCGCGGAAGATCGGACCGTTGGGAGCTTCACTGGCCACCACTACCCGACGCGGATCGTCATCGCGAGACGAACCCTCCTTCCCCATCTTCCATCGGACTCTCGGAGCACTCCCAGCTCACCGGAGAAGATCGCCCAGGAGGAGTTCATCCAGACCATCTCTCCACCGTCGGATCGCACCTCACGTCCAGACTTCATCAGAGCCGTTTGTCGCCTGCCTCTAACAGGCCGTTAGATCCACGATCTAACGGTCACATGCACCCCACGTTCACCCTCGTACCAGGATTGTTCGATCTTCCCGAAGGCATCATCAGAGTCGTACGCCCATCAGCTAGTCCCCGCCTGACACGTCACCCCTCACGCAACCCGCATGTGCTTTGGCTGGGTAATTTGTGCTGGACCCCCTGCATTTTCTTTCAGTTATTGTTTAGTCTATTAAATAAATTAGTACACTTGGATAATTTGCATATAAGGACCTATAGTTTATTATATTTGCACTTTATTCCCTATTTTGTGGATGCACGTGCTTCGACACATGACTTTTGTGGGCTTTTTGCATGTTTAGGGCTTGGGTTGTTGACTGTTATGGTTTGAACTTATATTTTAGATATTTGCATATATACCCCTGTGCGTACTAGAATTGGAGCATGTGTCGAATTTCGTGTGAAATTTACAGTTGAAGCCCTATACTTTCTGCACGTATTTCTTTTTAGCCCCTGAAATTTATTTTTCTTGGAAATAGGTCCATGTGTGTTGTGCCATGCTTATTTGTTGAATAAAATATCAAATCAACATTAAATTTGGTGAAATTTGGATACATGTCTCCTGCCGCTGTGTAAAAATTTCACTAATTTTTTAGGAAATTTTTATTTTTGTTTACTATTTTTAAAAAAATCAAAAACCTCTATTTTCGCTATTGTTTGAATTGAAAAATCAACTAAAATATTAAATACCACCCAAAAAATCTAAAAAATGTAGGTTCTGTTTGTTTTTGTATTCACTTGCTTCATTCCACATTTTGTTGCATTAGGATATATAAAAACCATAAAAATTGAAAACACCTAAAAATCTTATAAAAATCAGAAAAAGTTCTAAGAAAATAAAAAAAATGCAATTTCATCTCCTGTAGATTAGTTTGCATTTGTAGTTTGATATTAAATTGTCTCCAGTTTTTTAGAGGTTATTTATCTATTTTTAAATAACCTTTCAAGTCTGGCTACACATTAGTTCCATGTTTTTGCCTTTTTCTATTTTTATAAAATCAATAAAAAATTATAAAAGTATGGGGAAATTACCAAAAACACTAAAAAATTGTAAAACCCAAAAATATTTTTATTGCATTTTTCTGATTTAATTTATGTGGCTAAATAATTGGTTGTTTGTGTCTTTTCTAGCTTTTTTTACATATTTTCTTTATAATTAAAAATATAAAAAATTTAAAAATACATAAAATCTACCAAAAATACATTTTCTTATTTTTCTCATTTTTTCTACTTCGTTGGCCACTTGGCCAATCCAGGCTCCTTGTGTTCGACCATGCTCGCTATTCTAGGTTAAATAAATAGCGAGACCACTATTCGACTTTTGACTGATTATTCATTTTGGTGGTCTGAATTTTTCTTGATTGACCGATCTACGAGATCCAGGTCGTAACGACCCTTGTTTTTACCTTTACCCGTATTTTGTGGGGTTTTTCGGTCATCAGTACACCTTGGACATATTCCATTCTTGGAAAACCCCATGGATGACTTCCTTCCATTAAGATGTGATACTGACCTATCTGAAGGGATAGAACCTCAAAGAGTTGAGGAAGTGAATGCTAGAACTGCTTTCCATTGTGCATCCGTTATGAGAAGCCAGATGGATGCCAGAAGTATGCAAAAGCCAGACGTCTGCCATGCAGTGGTAGTAGTAAACTACTACTAATTCCACTATGGAAATAAAATACCTGATTGTGGCAATATATTCATAGATGACAAGACTTAAGAGATAATGATCTCTAAGTCTTATCTTCGAAGGCTTAAGTCTTTATATATAGAGATTTAAAAAGTCTTAACTGTGGGTACCTTAGGAGATAGAGATCTCTAGGAATAAGGATATTCTGATAAGGCTAATGAACACTACATACTGGTTATGATAATTATTGAGATATAGTGTCAAGGACACTATAACTGATAAAATTGAGTATTGGTTGCATAAGATGCAACATTTGCATTGGATGTGAGCACTGTTACTAGGGACATGCAAGTGTCATAATAGGACATGGCATAATCTCTCAGGAACAGAGTGACTAATAAGCTTACCTATCTATTTTTCTGAATAGCCTGTGATTATCACATGAGTGCATGTTTAAATGATTAGCCCATTAATGGCTCTTTCGGCTAGTGGGAGATTGTTGGACATGCGAGCACACGGAGAGCCATTATGCAATAAATGTTGTTGCACATATCATTCCCTGATCTGAAATGAAGAATAAATACTTTGCATAATAGGTCCCTTATTACAATTAGGGTTATGTACCACAACCACCTTAATGATCATATGGTTGTTGATTTAATATTGAATCATATAGGCTGGTGCTTGGATGAATATCTAAATAGTTAGATTGAGGACTCATCAAGCACCATCAAATGATTGCTAATAGATGATCTCTAGCCTAAGTAGGAGACGTAAATCCTTTCTCATTTGGATGATATCTGACGACCTCTTAATGCAGGTACTCTGAATGGGAATAGATATTTGGAGGTGTCAGATTATTTAGGTCAAAGAGTTGACTTAATGAGATCGAGATAATCAAAGACGTATGTCGTATGCTATCACGATATAGGCATGCATCCTATGACCAGAGATAGATGTGTTACTATATGTTTGAGTATGTACATTTGGTTGACCAATAGGTTGATGACCTAACCAAGGTATATACACCGACGCATTGGTGTGCATGTAAGGGCATATGAGTTATACGATCTCTCAAAGGGATCATACAGGTTCATTGCTGAACCGAAAGACATTAGCTCACTCATGAGATAATGGGAAGAATCAAATTCCATGTGTGGTCATCCCACTTTGGAAGCTTGACTGAATTTGTAAGGTTTGATATATGCTTTTGGAAAGTATATGATCAACACCTAGGTATTATATATGCTTTTGGAAAGTGTATGATAGATATCGACACCCAATGATCAAATGAGAACCATAAGGATAAAATCCTGAAGGAGACAGTCTAAAAGAGATCTAAAACTTCGGATTTGTTCTGGGTCTTACAGTATGCAGGATGTACATGTATTAGGAAAACTTGAGGAGTGATATGATCATAAACGATTGTATAACCATGACGCTTCCATTCTGAGGGACTGATGAAACACGTATGAAATTTAGTGACTCCTCTCATAGAGAAGTAATCTGATCTTAGTACAAATGTTGGACATTGATATGAATGTGATTCAGATGTGACGAGAATAATAGATTTGCGGTCTTGATTTAATCAAGCATCTATGTGATGTCCGCAAGATCTGGATTTGAGATGTGATCTCAATATAAAAACCACTATACGTGGAACAATACAATCTCCCTGTCCTTATCTCCAAGTATCTGCAGAGAAAGCATATTATCCTTGAAAGAGTTCATGGATAATTTCATTGTTGATATATGTATCCGAGCATTGGGAAAATGGATACGTAAATGTGATTTAATTATCAAGAACAATATGAATTTGATTCATATTATAAGGAGAGTTACCTGAGATAATTAAATGTGATTTACTTATCAGAGATGTGAATAATACGAATGTGATTCATATTATTTGGGTACATGAGAATAGAGATCAAAGATGATTAAATGTGATTTAATTATCATGGATATGACTAATGTGGATAGCACTTTCCATATTATTTAGATATATTATAAATGTGATTTATAATATATTAAAGAGAGCATATTGTGATTTATAGTTGTTAATTAATTATTGAAGTGAATTGGATTCACATTAAATGATTAATTGAAAATATAATTACATTTTTTTTTGGGTTGTGAATGAGATTCACATAATTTCAATGGCATGGTTGATATTTTCTACAAGATAATTTGGAATTATTATTTTTTAAATATTTTAGACATGAGATTAAAGAGATATCATGAGATAATGAGATCTCATGATAATTAGAAGAGATTGACCAAATCCACTCAAGAGGTGTGGATGGCTACAACTCTCCATGTGGAGAAGAGTAGTTGC
This sequence comes from Ottelia alismoides, assembly GCA_037367405.1. NCBI lineage: Eukaryota > Viridiplantae > Streptophyta > Magnoliopsida > Alismatales > Hydrocharitaceae > Ottelia > Ottelia alismoides. Next base: position 620,186 of record JAZKJV010006944.1, read on the forward strand.
CCCCCTTTCTTAGGGGATTGGTTTAGTCTCCCCATTATCTCTTCTCTAGACAAAAGTGATTTAAATTCAATTTAATTTTATTGATTTATTAATATAAATTAATTTTAATAGAATCATTTGATGTTGTGTTTTTACAACAACATCTTAGATGTTGAAAGAAACACAAATTAATATCATCCACTGATTGTCTGTTGTCCATGGATTGGGATCCTTGGACTCCTAAAATCCTATATAAGAAGAGGCACCCCATGCTCTTTGAGTAACAAGTTTAAAACAACAACATATGCTCTCTTCCTCTCTCTCACTCTCTATATACACGACGAATGCTCTCTCCCTCTCTCTCTTGTGGTCGTTCACCATGGAGCCCTTGAAAGAGTCACCATCACCGTAGCATCATCATTATGCTGTCAGAGTATTTGCTCGTGTATCTCCGTCTCCTGCGGTGCACCTTGCTCGTAAAGAAGACGTCAGATCTTATGTGACGAGATCAAGAGATTCGCTGCTTGGATCATCAACATGGATTACGAGAAGGACACGTCTCATCAACGTGCTTGGAAGCGTCTCCTCCGTCGGATCGTACATGAGACACGAGGTCTCTTAGTTTAGAGACTCGATTGCAACCACGCTTCAAGAGGTAATCTTAATACATATTGTGGATTAGATCTAATGATCCGAGAAAGGTTCCTGGATCATATGGTTTCATCAAACTATATTTTTAAAATTCATCTGCATCGAGCAACTAGTCGACTAGTCGCTCCCGATCGCATGTGATGCGATATTCACACTTTTGTGATTCGCTTGAGGATCTCCCCATATCCTTCACAAGTATGGGTATAAGTGCGAACCATTTGATGGACCCGTCTTATTTGTGGATGGAGTCATAGACAATGTCCTATATACCACCCACTCTACTAAGGGAGATCAAAATTCCCTCACTTAAGAGAGCTACTCATTTTTAAGCCAGACAGTAAAAGCCTTAACAAAAGAAAATTTTAATTTTGTCATATTTATATGGAGTTTTTAAAAAAGTTAATTATATTTACAAAGAGTTAATCCTTCAAATTTTAAAAAGCTTTTTACATGATTTTTTACAAAAATCAGATCACATGTCAACTTAAACCTAGCTAAAAAAGTTTTCTAAAATTTTAAAATACTGGGTATGGCTAAAGTATATATATAATAATATATGGTATACCACCCTATACTTAACATTTGCTATGTCTTTATAGAACAAGTGATATGAAGCCATAGATCTGGCTAAATACAAGGTGATATAGCAGAACCGATCAGTGGGTCCCCCTATACTTATGTAGAAAATGACCTAAGTATAAGAAGATAGATGGAGCAAAGGAGATTTAGTTGGATACCCCCTATACTTAGGCTCAGAATAGCCTAGGTAACAGATCTGGAATTTTGGCAGGGGCATCCGAGGCTGGTTAGGGTTAGGGGGTGTTTATACATAGATGCATGGAGATGAGGAGGAGGGGGGAGTATGAATTTTCATATATGTAGATGTAGGTGGGGTGTATACATTGTGGTAGATGTGTGGGGGCGAGGTGAGAGAGAGAGAGTTGATATACATAATGCATGTGTATGTGTGTGTGAGAGTGAGGGGGTATATCAACTAGTGATCTAGTTTTTTTTGAATCATGCGTGAGCCGTGAAATGAGGACTGCTACAAATGATAACTATTTTTTACAACATGATGCATGTAATATGATGAGTATAGATCCTTGAATCTCGAGTGAATCTCTTCTTGTTATAGATCTTCATGCAAATGTGATATGCAAAGTAGAGAAGGCAATGCAAAGACAAGTGATGTGTGTATTTGTATTTGCTTTTCAAATGCAATTAGTTGAGATACAATATGAATGTTATGCAAACATAGAAATGATATACAAATATGCACTGAAAAGATGTAATCAATGAGCAACAAATTATGTTTTAATTTCAAAGTCAAATCGAGCACCGATATCGAGAACAAGTATCTATTAATGGCAAGATTTATAGAGCAAGAGACATTATATGCCATCAAAATTCATCATATTTAATTTAGTGTCAAATTGTGAAATTTTATATGCCATTAAAAAGATAATGACAAGAGAATCCAAATGAAACTAGAATCACTCAAGTTGGACTTAATATGCTCAAGATATGAAGGAAACAATGCAGGGGAATAAATGTAGTAAAGATGCATGAGAAAATAAGAGATCGTGCAAATAGATTTCTGAAGGGACCTAATTGCAAATATCAAAACTTAAAGGGGCCCTTCTGTAATTTATCCTTTTGCATATAGGGACCCTTTTGTAATTTCCAAACGTCACAAAGGCCTCCTTGTAAATTACCCAGGTACACTAGCCACGCGCTTGGGGACAAACTTTAATTCTGAACATTCTAGTATCTTTCATGTAATTTATCCAACCCCTCAAGTGCCATGCACGCGAGTGGCTAGGCTTGAGAGAGACTTAGGCTCGGATACCACGGGTCATCATCAGGGTCTCTGGTGTTTGGTTCGGACAGCCCGAGCCTGGCGGTTCGTAATGAGACACATGGTGATATAAGGATCGTACGATCATATAGATGAGACAATATTTGTACTCCCTTTTTCCTCCTCTACCGTCTAGATGGGTGTTGGAGTCCCATCCAATGACGGAGATGAAATGGGTAGCATGGATGATTGATAGCCGTTAGATGCATCAAGATCACGTGGCTGAGGTGTAGGGGCGACGTGGTGAGAGGTCATCCATTAGATGACACAACCATCCAACGACTGAGGTGGTGGCATGGAAGGAAGGCATTGATGAGATCCAAAGATCTCATCAGACGACGGAGAGAGGAGGTACTAGTAGACAACGAGATGGAGGTAGGGGAGGAAGATCTAACAGCTAAGGGAGAGGTCGGGTGGCGAAGAGATGTACGGCCATGTATGGGCCCTACGTTGCGACACTAGAAAATTCAATAATAAAAACAAAGAAACATATAAAAGAAATGTAAGGATGTCGAATCAGAAAAAAGTCAAAACATGAAAGTTGTATATCTCGATGAGATCTACAAGTTTCATGTTGAACAAAAAGTCAAATAATGTCATTTATAAAAAATTATATTTTTGGGGCATTTTAACGGTTAAAAACACATATTTTGGGGTTTTGAGTTTTTTGTATTTTTATTTATTATAAAGTCCAAACCAAATATAGACAACAATTAATCTAATTTTTATGGCTTTTTAATAAAACATAAAAATTTGTTAGTAATTAAATACAATAAAAATAATGTTAATTATACACATGTTGATTTATTTATAAAGATGCAGAATTAATGAAGATTTCTCAGGATGTTCTTATTAATCGAGTATAAAAATAGTAATAATAATGATCCATGAGGGAATCATCAATAGACTGCATATTTTCCTCCTCCTCATTATCGACAGTATGGATACCAGTAGCATCCTCATTACCAGTTTCAGTCCCTAGGCACCTTCAATGAATCTAGCACTTGATCAGTTGGCATTGTTGATGAAGAACATGAATGATTTTACTTAGAGGCTCTATGACCTGACCACCACAAAAACACTGATCCCAACACAAGTCGAAGCCAATCCCAACAACTTTAGATGCAAGGAGAAGGTAGTACATGATCCATAGACACTCGAGACAGGTTTGGCCCTTGATTTTATATGTTTATCAGATGTCATTCATCTCAAAAGCGGTAGGATACTGCAACCTCCTTCACAGCCGTTGGTATTGAGAGATCAAGCCATTGAGGGAGCTTCAACTTCCACATCATATTCTTCGCCATCATTGTCTATACCCAGTGTAGCAGCATCCGAAAATGGAGTTTCCCCATCTTGGTCTTCACCATCATTATCCTCACCTTTACCAGGTTGATGTACTTTTCAATCACTAGAGAGGGAGAACACACTAGTCGTGGATTTGTCTTCTACACCAGCAACGACAACCTATCCTATTTTGGATTTTGTTTTTCCTTCCCCTATTTTGGACAACACTGTACAAACTGATTATGGTTGTCCTATTGTACACGAGGATTCATTTTGAATAATCAAAATGAGCATTTGAATGTTTTCTTAGATGTTGTGCCATTTTCTTTTCCCTTTAATAAAATCAAGAAAATTCAAAAGCTAAAAATATCCCTATCTGACCATGGAGTGGTAGAGATCTTAATGAACATCTTTTAAGAGATGCCTTTCCATAAGGCCATGGAGTACACACATGTAGTGAAAAAAGGAACGAAAGAAGCATATAAAAAAAACTTTAAACAAAATAGAATAGATGAAAGAAGACAAAAAAGCACGTCTTTACCAAGGCCATAGTTCATGCCATCAACATCCTCCTACCTAAAAAGAAAGATAAGGGAACACCTCACATCCGTTGCCATATCTTTGGTGAAGAATTTGACCACACTCTTCTCGATAGCAATTCCTTTATTAATCTCATGCCATCCTCTCTACTCCTTGAGTTTGGCCTAGGACCTCTTACATCACTAGGATGATCCTTCAGTTTGTTGATAGATCGATCAAGAGGTCGAGGGACATTTTAGAGGACGTTATTGTAACGGTGCAGGGAATGAGATTCTTTATTGATTTTGTTGTCATGAATATGGACAGCTGCACTGTAACTCCATACCCCAATCTTACTAGATCAACATTTCTCCGAACACCTGAAGAGTTAGTTGATTAAGGTACTGGAGAGATCATCTTTTACTCTAGTGGTAACAAGGTGAAATTGAGACAATCCCCGATCCAAGGCCTTCACTGCCACCAGCAACAACAAATGAAAGACAGAAAGTTACACTAGATCTTGAAGATTGTAACTTTCTTGCCGAAGTTAGAGAGACATATTTTTATTCATTTCATTCATACATAGGAGTTCCTTTCTCAGAAGAAATCTCTAGAAAGCACACTCGACAAGAGTTCCCTTGTTGATCCTACCAATTTGTTTGCTGATGGGCAGTTTGAGCTGATTTCTAGGTATCAATTTGAGATATTTGAGGAACCTTATGATATGTATTTGACACTTCATTCTAAGATCATTACTGATATACCTCCTGTTGAGATACCAAAATCCATTGGTGATTTTTCTGAGATATACCCTGATGAGAGACACCTTTCTAAGATTATTTCTGAGATATGTGAGCTGTTTGTTGATGAGACCTCACAGATTTATGAACATTCTCATGAACCCTTTCTTTTTTTAGCAGAGATCATTCATGCACATCTTTCTGAGGTTTTAGTTGTTGAGCCGATAGTAGCCACGGTACATAGTACACAAAGTACATATCATATACCTTATTTAATTGCAGTTACAGAGGTCATCACAGAGCTGATTCAGATCCCACCTGAGCTCAAAGCTTTACCATCAATCTTGAAGTATGCCTTCCTTGTGGGTACCGCCCAAATGCTTCTGGTCATCCTCAGGTCGCAGTTGACCGATGAACAAGAATTATGTGTGCTAGAGGTTCTTGAGAGAAACTGCAAGGTCATTAGATGGAATATTTAGGATCTCTGTGTGATTAGCCCAGCTTTGTGCTCGCATCATATCTACTTCGAGGATGAATGTAAACCCTCCCGTGAGTGCTAGTGTTGTCTAAATCCTAATCTAAGGGTGGTTGTCATGAAATAGATCGGAAAATGGTGTGAGGCTGGATTTATTTATCCCATTTCATATTCCAAGTGGGTCAGACCATTTCATGTGGTCCTAAAGAAATCTAAGATTACTATAGTAAAGAATGACAATGGTGAGGAGTTTCTAACTCATGTATCTACTTTATGATGTGTCTTTGTAGATTACCGATTCCTGAGCTCAGGTACCAAGAAGGACCACTTTTCACTACCCTTTATTGATCATATCATTGAGAGATTGGCATGAAAAGGTGTTCTTCTATTTCTTGGATGGGTACTCGGGATATAACCAGGTTGCTCTTGCTCCTGAAGATAAGAATAAAACTACTTTCACTTGTCTGTTTGGCCCCTATGCCTTTTTATGTATGCCCTTTGGAATGTGTAACGCCCCCTCTACATTCCAAAGGTGTATGTTGGTCATTTTTCATGAAATGGTGGGTATTTTCCTTAAGGTCTACATGGATGATTTCTCGCTCTACAGGGATAGTTTTGACACATGTCTTGCTCATTTAGACTGAGTTCTTCAATGTTGTTGTGAATTAAACCTAGTGCTCTCATGGGAGAAGAGCCACTTTATGGTGACTGATGGGATTGTATTGGGTCACGTCATCTCCAAAAATTGTATGGAGGTTGACTCAGGTAAGATGGATGTGATATCCAAGCTAGGGCCACCACAGAATTTAAAGCAGTTGAGGTCATTTCTGAGAGATGTAGGATTCTATAGGTGATTCAATAATGACTTCAGGAAGATCGCTAGTCCTTTGACTAAGTTTCTATGCATGGGGAGTGAGTTTGTTGTTGATGAGAAGGTCCTCCTTGCATTTCATTAGATAAGAAATGGTTACTAGTGCTCCTGTCCTACAACCACCTAATTGATCTATCCCTTTTGAGATCATGAAGGACATGCCATATTTTGTAGTTGGATAATTTTATAGAAGAGAAGGGATGGGATACCATTTGCTACATACTATGCCAGCAAGACTCTGATGAGTCACAACATAATTATACAGTGACAGAGAAGGAGATGGTTACAGTTGAGTTTGTATTAGAGAAATTTAGATCTTACCACTTTGGTTCCCATGTTATTTTTTACACAAATCATACTATAATTCAGTACTTACAAGCAAAGAAGGATGCAAAACAATGTCTTATCAGATGGATCATTCTTCTCCAGGAATTTTACTTGGTTATTTGAGATAAACCTGTAGTGAAAAATATTGTGGTAGATCACCATTCCCGCATTACAGATACATATAATTCTGAGCAGAGCATGATGCCTATTTCTGAGACATTTCTAGATGAAACCATTTTGTATGTGAACTCACTCCCATGGTATGATAATAAAGTGAACTATCTTATTTCCAAGAAAGTTCCACAAGATTAGTTGAAGCACAAGGTAGACAAGTTTTTGTCTGAGATACATTTTTACAAATGGGAGGATCCATACCTATTTTGTGAGGATGTGGATTGTATATGGAGAAGGTGCATTCCTTAGCGGAATACACAAACATACTTGATTGTCATAAAAAATATGACAGGTATCATTTGGGCAAGTGCCGACAACTAAGATTTTAAGAGTGGCCTATGGTGGCCAACATTATTTAAGGATGCTATGGAATATATTTTAGATTGTACTGACTGTTAGAAGATAGGAGGAACTATTGGTTCCAAAGATACTATGCCTCTGAGATATATACAGATATATGATATTTTTGATGCTTGGGGCATAGACTTCATGGGCCCATTTCCTGTCAGTCAGGGATATCAGTACATCTTGCTTGTTGTGGATTACATTAGTCGATGGGTGGAGGCTATCCCCACTCGAGCCACTGATAGTCGTACAATATTTTCCTTTCTCAAGGACCACATTATTGTGTGGTTCAGCATTCCCATGACACTCATTTTAGATGGGGGAAGCCATTTCATTAATAAAAAAGTCAAGAAGCTTGTGAAGGGTGTTCTCCATTGAGCACGAGGTTGTGTCTCCTTACCACACAAACTAATGGCATAGTTGAAATTTCAAATAGGGAGATCAAGATTATATTGCAAAAACTTGTACGTCCAGATTGGAAGAACTGGTCCCAGATTCTTGACTCAGTTCTGTGGGCTTATCGGAAAGTGTACACGTCTTTTATTGGGCATGTCTCCCTACAAATTGGTGTATGGAAAGCCTTGCCACCAACCAGTAGAATTAATTCAAAAATCATTATGGGAACTCTGTGTATGCAATCTTGATTATGAGATAGCAGGAAAGAGCATGAAGTTAGTTCTAAATAAATTGTCATAATTTCGAAATTTTGCGTACGACAACTCACTCATGTATAAGGAGAAAGTCAAGCATTGGCATGATAGACACATTAAAAGGAAGACTTTTTCCACTAATTAGAAAGCTTGGTTGTTTAATGCTAAGTTGAAGTTGTTTCTGGGCAAATTGAAAAGTAAATGGTCATGTCCGTTTATTGTTAGAGATGTGCATCATAATGGTAGTATTATCATATATTGTTTGTCATCTGATACACAATCATTTGTTATGAACGTACAATTGCTAAAGCCATATCTAGATCATGATACATTTCTATCCGTGGTTAATTATATATATGTGGTACCAGACGATGGCTTCTTGACATCTTCTATGTCTGATACATGAGATGATCTTCTCTTGTATATGTCCTTTCATTTTATTCCATGTTTTTCCATTTTTATCGTCCAGCTCTTTCCCATTTGTTTGTGTTATACTTAAGGTGTTCTCTATCCTTAGTATAGGGGATCTAAATGACTTGAGTTGTTCATAGTCGTCCTGTTTCATCACTCTTGTTGTTACTTATACTTAGGGATCCCTTACCCTAAGTGTAGGGGGAGTGATGTTGTTCATACCATCTTTTCTTGTTTTTATTTTCTTTTCTTTCTTCGGATCTCTCGCTTGTCGTTGACTTGTTTATATTCTTTTTATATATTTAGGGATCTTTTACCCTAAATACAGGAGAGGACAAGTCGAGTCATTGAGTTGTTCATTTTCTTCCTCGATTTTCCCCATTTGTACAATCTTCTATACTTAGGATTATTTGATCCTAAGTATGGGGAGATCACCAACTTCTATCATCTTTGTATATTTTTTGAGTTGTTATTTTCTTTTTTATTTTTCTTTACATTTAATTTTTGAATTTTCTGGCAGCTCCTGGAGCCACCACATGTCACCCTAATTTTTTTATTTTCGGATTTATTTTTTATTATTTTCAGATTTTATTATTTTAGTTATTATTATTAATTTAATTATTGTTATTTTTAGTAGCCTACTTATTTTACTTATATTATATATTATTTTCCCCCTTTTACTCCTTCCTTTCATCTTCCCCACTCCAAGTCACCACTCCCTCCACCATCCCTCCATCTTCTCCACCTCTTTTCTAACTTCCCCTCCTCTTTATATTCTCATCCCCTACTCCATTGTTCTCAATCCACCATTCTTTGAGAAGGATCTTCAGCCCTTGATGTGTCGCTGGTGACAGCGCCGACGCAACAGGTAGAGCAACGACGAGGTTCAGGTGAGATCCGTGGTTATAAGACCACGTAGCAGCAGATGTTCAAGCTTGCAGCCAAGCTTCGGAGGTCGCCATCTCCTTGAAGCGATGATCATCGGAGTCAATGTTTATCTCCTCCTCCACAGGCGACAACATCCACCCGTCACAGGTAAATCACTCTATCTTTACTTTGTCGTATTTGTTTTTTATCTAACATTATTCTTGTCCATCACGAAAAAATCTTTTCATCACCATCATTATCATTATCACATCTTTATTTAAACTCTACATTTTCTTACTGTTCACAAAGAAAAATACAAAAACATTTGCAAAAAAAACACAAAAAAACCACAACAAGCAACTACTAGGCGTCACCGTCGGCCGCCGATCTCCTCACCGACCGCCCTCCTCCACCGTCTCTGCCTAGCTGCGTCGGCATTGACCCCGCCATGCACCCATCTCCTAAATCTCCCTCGACGCACGAGGGTGCGCACATCCGCGTTCGAGTCCCCGCCAGTGCTGTCGCCCCTTCGTGTAGAACCTGCACCAACCGCGGACAACGCGCCGCCCTCGACCGCACATCGCGCCCACAGCCCCTCGCGATCCCTGCCGTCCGTGGGCGCGTCGTGCGCTCCCCACCTCAAGCAGTCGTGCCCCCCTCTCAGTCCAGCTCCAGGGCGCGACCCTCGCACCTCCATATCGCGCATCCAAGCCGCCCTCTCGCCTCTGCCCCGGTCCAAGTTGCGGTGCGGCCCTCCGCTCGCCGCCCTTAGCCCTCAACCTCCGTGCCCGCGCTTCCTCGTTCCAACCGCTGGCGCGGCCGCCTCACACAGCCGCCCAGGTCGTGAGTTCCACGCCAGCCGCTCGTGCCCACCGGCCCCGCTCCAAGGTCGCCGCTCCTCGCGCCACTTCCTGGTGACATCCGCCGAGCCGCCCTCGCGCCATCGACGGCAGCCGCCCCTCCGCGACCCCTCCCACCACATCACGCGAAGCCCTAGCCTCCCGTGCCCTATGAGTTACTTGCAAGAGAAGAATAAGTGAGGTTATTTTATTTTAACTGTGAAAATTGCATTTTGTTTTTCGGATGTTTATCAAATTGCAAAAGCATCCTTATGTATAGATTGCATTTTCATTTTCAATTTCTGTAATTGCAAAGACTCCCCCGAGTTCATGCATTAATTTGGACAGTCATTTAGCATCTTTTTATTCTATCAAAAATAGCATGTTGTAGAGCAATTAATTCTTTATCTCATGGCTATTCATTTGTATTTTTGTGAAATTAGATTGTTTATTAAAATTCAGAGATTGAAAATCAGTGATATTTTACTCATTTAAGCTCTAAAATTGGCACAACCATATTTGTTGCTCTAAAAATTGTGAAAAAATTGTTAATGATGCCTCTAAGTGTGCTTTAATTACTATCCAAGTTTTATCCAATTAGGAGTTTCTTGTGCATAAAATAAATTTTAGGGTGATTTATGTAATTGATTTTTAATTAATTCCGTGAATAAGATTTTTGAGAAATTTCAACTCTCCTGGATTCCTGAAAATATCTATTTGAGATAAATCAATATCTGTACAATTTGACATCGTGGATTTATTAGGCATTTAATACCCGCATTCGCTCTATTTTCAATAAAATATTCATAAAAAAATCAAAGTGTGTCAGAAAATTCTAAAAAAAATAGCTTCATTTCATCATTTTTTATCTTCCAGTAAATTTTTCATAATTTTTGCGTATCATTTGCATGAAAAATTGCATAAAAACCCCAAAAAAGTTTGTATTTTTCATTTGTGCATCTTAAACCTAAAAATTCCAAAAAAATACATTTCGCGTTCACTGTTGGATTAAGTTCTTTAGAAAAATATAATTTGGACAATTTGGACTAATTTCATATTAAAATTAAATTTGGCTAAGTTGTTGATTTTCTTAATAACCTTGTTCATTCGCATCATTGCATTTGGCATTTTTATTGCATAAAAAACATAAAAAAATCCCACTTAGAAAACAACGATCTAATCCATCTAATATGATCCTGAGTTGTTCCTTTGCCTCCTTGAGTCGACCCTGGGGCTTGCCCAGGCGAAATAAACATAAAACCGTACGTTAATTCATTCGACGATTCATCGATTTGTGCGGTTATTTTTTAATCCATCCGGATTTACCAGACAACAACGAAAACGTCAGTTAGACACTATTAACAAGGGTAGATCACCGGCTCATCAATGATCCAAGAGATAAATCTCCTGATCTCATCAAACGAGATACGACGTCTTCTTCATGAGCAACGCACATCGAAGGAGACGAAGATCCACAAGCAAATGATTGGGCAGCATAACGATGACGTTGTGACGATGGAGACTCTCTCTAGGGCTTCCATGGTGGACAACCATATGAGAGAGAGGGGGAGAGGGTGTGTAGAGAGAGAGAGAGAGAGCATATTGTTAATCTACTTAACCTCTTGGAGGGCAAGGGGCGCCTCTCCTTATATAGGGTTTTGGGTGTCCATGGATCACAATCCATGGGATACATAAAATCAATGCTTGAGATTGATTTGTGCTTCTTTCAATGGCCAAGATGTTATTGGTAAGAAAACAACAACAATTAATTTAATTTATAATAAATATATATGGATAAATCAATATAATTCAATCCTAAAATTAAATAAATCAAACATGGAGATTATGGAATGAAGATTGCCTCCATCCGTAATTTGGGAGTTGGTGACAATCTCATGTAGTCTCATGAGATTACATTATTCCATGGAAATCTCCAAGATTTCCAACAACACTTGTTGTAAATTATTCTACAAAAATAATTCATAATTATTTTGTGAATATTGCAATCTTGGCATTTAAAAATAGTGAATCACATCCACAACTCAAAAAAAAATGTGAATTACATTTTCAATTAATAGTGCAATGTGAATCCAATTCACATCAACATTTAATTAACAATTGTAAATTACAAATAGCTCTCTCTTATATATTATAAATCACATTTATAATATATATGATTAATATGGATAGTGTTATCCACATTATTCATATCCATGATAATTAAATCACATTTAATCATCTTGGATCTGCTTTCTCTAGTTCCTAAATAATATGAAGAACATTCACATAATTTACATCTTTGATAATTAAATCACATTTAATTATCTAGGATAACCCTCCCTATAATATGAATCAATTTCATATTATCTGTGATAACTAAATCACATTTAATTACCAATTTTCTCAATGCTCGGATATATAATATGAACAATGAAATTATCCTGCACTCTTTCAAGGATAATGCGCTTTCTCTGCAGATACTTGGAGATAAGGGCATGGCGATTGTATTGTTCCACGTATAGTGACTTGGATATTGAGGTCACATCTCAAATCCAGATATCGGGCCTCTCACAGATGCTTGATTAAATCAAGATAGTAAATATAATCTTCTCATCGCATTTGAATCACATTCAGATCAATGACCAACATTTGGACCGAGATCGGATTACTTCTCTACTTAGAGGAGTGACTAAAATCCAGACCCATTTCATCACTCCCTTGGAATGGAAGTGTCATGGTTATGCAATCATTTATGATCACATCACCTTCAGGTATTCCCAACACATGTTCCTGCATACTGGAAGATTCAAAATAAACCCGAAGTATTAGATCTATTTTACACTATCTACTTCAGGGTTTTTACAGTAAGTTTCTCATTTGATCTTTGGGAGTTAGTATCGATCATATACTTTCCATAAGCATATAACATACCTAGGTATTGATCATATACTTTCCAAAAGTATATATTAAACCTACAAATTCAGTCAAGCTTCCAAAGCGAGACGACCGTGTACAAAATTTGATTCTTCCCGATATCTCATGAATGAGCTCATGTCTTCTGGTTCAGTAACTGAACCAGTATGATCCCTTTGAGAGATCTTATTACTCGTATGCCTTTACATGCACACCAGTATGCCGATTTATAGAACTTGATTAGGTCATCAACCTCTTTGTTTTCCAAATGTACATACTTAGGCATATTGTAACACATCTATCTCTGGTCAGAGGATGCATGCCTATATCGTGACAGCATACGACATAGGATTTTGGTTATCTCGATCTCTTTAAGTCAACTCATTGACCTAACTTGGCTAACACCTCCGAATCTCTATTCCTATGAAGAGGACCTACATCAAGAAGTCGGTTAGATATCAACCTTAAGAAAGAGGATTTCCATCCCCTCCTCAAACCGGAGATCATCTCTTAATAATCATTTGATGGTGCTCGATGAGTCCTCAATCTAACGCTTTAGATATTCATCCAAGCATCAGTCTCTATGATTTAATTATTGAATCAACAACTGTATGATCACTAAGATGGCCATGGTACCTAACCCTAATTGTGAAGGATATGGTTAGATCCTTAAGCGCATCACGAAAGCGCTAGGATCATATCTTATGCGATCGGGAGCGACTAGTCGTACTAGTTGCTCGATGCAGCAAAAATAAAAAATTTCATGTGACGAAACCACATGATCCAAGAACACTTCTCGTATCATTTCGTCTGAACCACAAACAAGTATTAGGGTTACCTCTTGAAGCATTGTTGTGATCGAGTCTCTAAACAAAGAAACCTCCTATCTCAAGTCCGATCCGATGGAGGAGATGCTTGCAATCGTGTTGATGAAACACACGTTTCTCGCAATCCATGTTGAAGGTCCAAGGCACGGATCTCCTGATCTCGACAAACAAGATACAACATCTTTTTCACGAGCAAGTGACCCTGAAGTAGACAGATATCCACAAGCAAACCATCGGGTAGCATAACGACAACACTGTGGTGATGGAGAACCTCTCTAGGGCATCCATCGTGGACGACCACATGAGAAGAAGAGAGAGTAGGCGTGTAGAGAGTGAGAGAGAGAGAGAGAGACTTATGTTCTCATTGTGTAAAGAAGAGCAATGTGGTGCCTCTGCTTTTATAATATTTTAGGATCCATGGATCTCAATCCATGGGCAACACAGATCCAATGGCTCTCATTGATTTGTGTTTCTTTTAATGGCTAAGATTTGTGTTGGTAAAAACCAACAACAATTATTTTAATTTAGATTAAATCTATATTGATAAATTAATATAAATCAATCCCAAATTAAAATCAATCCAGCATGGACATTATGGAATGAAGATTGCCTCCTTCCATAATATTGGAATTGGTGGCAATATCATGCAATCTCATGAGATTACATTATTCCATGGAAATCTCCAAGATTTACAACACTTTTTGTGAATTATTCTACAAAAATAATTCATAAATATTTTGTGAATATTGCAATCTTGCCATCGGAAAATTGTGAATCGCTCACAACCCAAAATAAAATATGAATTACATTTTCAATTAATTGTCTAATATGAATCCAATTCACATCAACATTTAATTAACAAATGTAAATTACAAATAGCTCTCTTATATATAATAAATCACATTTATAATATATATATATATGAGTAATATGGATATTTCTATCCACATTATTCATATCCATGATAATTAAATCATATTTAATCATCTTTGATCTCTATTCTTGTGTGCCCAAATAATATGAATCACATTCACATTATTCACATCATTGATAATTAAATCACATTTAATTATCATAGATAACTGTCCTTTTAATATGAATCAAATTCTTATTATTCATGATAATTAAATCACATTTAATTATCAAATTTCTCAATGCTCGGATACACATATCAACAATGAAATTATCCCGAACTCTTTCAAGGATAATGCACTTTCTCCGCGGATACTTGGAGATAAGGACAGGGCGATTGTATTGTTCCACGTATAGTGACTTGGATATTGAGATCATATCTCAAATCCAGTTCGCGGGCCTCCCATAGATGCTTGATGAAATCAAGATCGCAAATCTAATATTTTCATTGCATCTAAATTACATTCAGATCAATGTCCAACATTTGGACCAAGATCAAATTACTTCTCTTTTGATAGGAGTCACTAAAATCCAGACCCATTTCATCACTCCCTAGGAATGGAAGCGTCATGTTTATACAATCGTTTATGATCACATCACCCTCAGGTATTCCCAATACTTGTACATCCTGCATACTTGAAGACTCAAAATAAACCCGAAGTATTAGATCAACTTTATACTATCTACTTCAGGGTTTTTTCAGTATGTTTCTCATTTGATCATTGGGAGTTGGTATCGATCAAATCCTTTCCAAAAGCATATATCATACCTATGTCCTGATCATATACTTTCCAGAAGTATATATCATACCTATAAATTCAGTCAAGCTTCCAAAGCGAGATGACCGTGCACTGAATTTGATTCTTCCCAATATCTTATGAGTGAGCTCATGCCTTCCAGTTCAGTAAATGAACTTGTATGATCCCTTTGAGAGATCGTATTACTCATATACCCTTGTATGCACACCCGTGCACCTATCATCAACCTATTGGTCTGCCAAATGTACATACTCAGACATATAGTAACGCATCTATCTCTGGTCAGAGGATGTGTGACTGTATCGTGATAGCAAACGATATATGAATTTAGTTATCTCGATCTCGTTAAGTCAACTCTTCGACCTAACTAATCTGACACCTCCGAATCTCTATTCCTATGCAGAGGACATGCATCAAGAAGTCAGTCAGATATCAGCCTAATTGAGAAAGGATTGCCATCTCCTACTCAGGCTGGAGATCATCTCTTAACAATCATTTGACGGTGCTTGATGAGTTCTTAATCTAACCCTTTAGATATTCATCCAAGTACCAACCTCTATGATTCAATTATTGAATCAACGGCTGTATGATTATTAAGATGGCCATGGTACATAACCCTAATTGTACTAAGAGACCTGTTATGCAAATTATTTATTCTTCATTTCAGATCAGGGAATGATATGTGCAATAACATTTATTGCATAAAGGCTCGCCATGGGCTCGTATGTCCAACAATCTCCGAATAGCCCAAAGAGCCATTAATGGGCTAATCATTTAAACCCACACTCATGTGACAATCATAGGCTATTTAGAAAATAGTTAGGTAAGCTGATCAGTCACATTGTTCCCACGAGACTACGCCAAGTCCTTTTATGGCACTTGCATATCCCCAGTAATTGTGCTCGCATCTAATGCGAATGTTGCATCTTATGCAACCAATACTCAATCTTGTTAGTTATAGTGTCCTTGACATTAAAGCTTAATAATTATCATAACCAGTAATCTATAATCCTTATCAGAATACCCTTATTCCTGGAGATCACTATCTCTTAATGTATCCACAGTTAAGACCTTTTACATCTCTATCTATAAAGTCTTAAGTTTTACTGCAATCAAGTATTTTTTCTCCATAGTAGGACTAGCAACATTTACTACTCCTACTGCATGGTAGATATCTGGCTTTTGTACACATCTAGCATACACTCAGATTCTTGTAACTGATGCTCAAGGGCAAGCAACTCTAGCATTCACTTCCTCAACTGTTTGAGGTGCTATCCCTTTAGATAGGTCAGTACCATATCTTAAGGGATGGAAGCCTTTCTTGGAATTTTCCAGAAAATGGAATATGTTCAAGGTGTACTACTATTGTGACAGTCCCAATAGCCTCTTCTCTTTGCTTCTAAACACCTTTAGAACTAAGATCCAAGAGGTATCCTTGGATCATATCTCAAGTTCTGGAACAACCATATTATAAAACACTTATTATTATCCTTATATCATTTTAAATGATTAGGATACCATCTACATTTAGCACAATGAACACAAAGGCACTCCCACTAAGCTTCACATGGCTCATTAAGATTATATATGAAACAATAACATTTATAATTTCATTAAAATCTTATGTTCCAACTTCAAGAAGCTTATTTGAATCTATATATGGAGATCTCTAGCTTGCACAACTTGCTTTCCTCAATCATGAAGCCCTAGGGCTATTTCATGTGAATATCCTCAGAGAGTTATTCATAGAAGGATGCAATCTTGACTTCCATCATGAAGATGTAAAAGTCAAGTTGTGTAGATATAGTTAGCAATATTCTAATGGTTTTAAGCATGGTCACCGAAGATCAAGTCTCATCGCAAGCAATTTATTCTCTTTCGATGTGTAGCTCATGGCTACGAACCGTGCTTTGAAGGTATCTACCTTCTCATTAGGTTCCCTCTTCTCCTGAAGAACCATTTATACCTTAATGGGTCTTACCCTTATAAGTGGATCCTCGAGGGTCCATATACAACATTTGTATATGAAGTCTACTTTAGACCTTTATTGCTAAAATCCATCTTTTCATGTTATGATCCTCAGGATTTTCATCACATGAAATATGATCACTGACACATGGAATACATCCTCAAACTGATTTGAGGAGGTATTAGTGTTTCAGCTTTAATTGCCCTTTTAGTTTCCGATTTCAAAGCCTCATTATCATCTCAAGATTAAATGAGTACCTTCACTTTATTTTTATCTTGATTCTCAAGAGTGTCATCCTTTGAGAATCATATTCTTAGAGATGAGATCTTTTAAGAATCTCAAGGTCATAAAGTAGGTATCCAATACCGTCCTTTATTTTCATAATGAAGTTGAACTCTATAGTGCTAGATTCCAGCTTATATGCATGGATCCTTATTAATGATATACATTGTAGTCTCTACTACACATATATATACCTAGAAACTAAGGGATAATTATGCTAAAAATCATCATTTATAAGATCATGTCACACTTGACCCAATTGTATCTCCCAACAACTCTATTGAGTTTATGTGTATCAAGAGGAGTGAGATAGAAACGATATTCGTATCTACTTGAGGTATTCCTTGAATTCATCTAACAGGTACATGCTACCTAGGTTAGATCAAATTCATTTTATATTCCTTCAAACTTTGGTTCTAAATCAAAATTATGAAATCTTTGAACATTTCAAAGCTTTCGTAGGTGAAGAGAAGAAATCTCATATCATACATAATCATCAGTAGATATCACATATCCATAATGTTTACTATGATATAGATGATCCGCATACATCAATATGTATGAGATCCTGAATACCCTGACTTCTTACACCTTTCCCAAGGAAGGATGTATTTGACATATTTTACTTTTGAATACAAAATTCATAAGTATGTAAGTTTTGAAATTTTAGACATTCTAAAGTTTCATTCTTACTTGTCTATTGATCAAATCAACATGCAAACGTCCAAAGCTTGATGCCAGATTATTGTCAAATGATCGTTATCCTCTTATTGATCTTTAAAGGTTTAATTTAATTATTAGAAATGTTAATGAACCGTTCATTAATTTTCTAATTCAGTAGAGTCCTCTGGATGTTAGATTACTTTCTGAAATATATCCATCATAAATCTTTATGATAGGTCCATTCCAGAGTTCATGTTTATTTCCAACATTTAGAAACAAACAATGTGTGCATTCTAATGTCTAGGTCATAGAGACATTCTCTAAGAACAAGGGCTCTCCCACTGAAATTATGAAGTCTATTAATCCAATGGAAATTTTTGCAACAATTGCATCAATTCCAATATGGATGACCATTAAACCTTAAGATCAAATTTCTAATCTTATAATATATGCAACCAATTGCACGTCTCATTAGAAGATTGAGATACAGTTATTGAACTTTATCTTATCAAATAAGAAAGTCAATTTCAATGATTTATATAGATTATTTTGATGTTCTATCTGAGTCCTTCTCTAAGGATTCTAGACAGACTTGATAGTTATACTATCAACACATCAATTTATTACAGTATTGGCATTTATCCAACTATTTGGATATCATATAAAAGTCATAGAAGTATGGTCAACTCTTTAACTATCCTTCTCATCTTGGGTCTGACCCATGCTTCCACTGCACTCCCTTTATCTATAAACAACCATTGCTTAAGACTAAGGATCTCTTATGTTAAATTAAAAAGAATTCAATGTAAGAGCATTTCAATAATTATACATGCTTCATTAAATTCATACATTAGGAACATTATGAAGCTTCATGAATGAATAGAAGATAGACAGTAGAATGATGACACTCATCATGTCTACATCAATCTAGACTCTTAAAACATTGGTTCAGGTAGATATTCAATCATTTTGGATACATAATCTCTTATAGAGCTACCATTATGCATGATGCAGTGAACTATGTCATTCTTGATAAATGTCAAGAGCACATTGGTATGCCAGAATATCTTCTTATATTTTTTATAAAGATTAATTGACAATTATGATCATCATAGACATGTCACTTCTAAAGTACATTTGATGATATCAAGACTATAGAGACATACAAACCCTAGGGTTGTAGATCTATTTTCTATTTAATTGTCATTACTCATTATTATGAGGAAACATGCACATTGCAACCACATACATTATGTGTCCAACTACAAGTACAATATCTAGATCATGAGTCCAATCCGTAGTATTTTACTGGTTATTATTGAGTATAACATTGAGTTGATTTAATGAAAGATTATCTGAAATAAGAAATTTGCATGAGTACAAATATTTATATATATACATATTTTACTTTGATTTAGGAATTTTTATATAAAAGTTGTCATACCTTGTCAACACTGAAAGTTCATTCCCTTAATCACTTTCAATGTAAGAGATATACTTACCATTATATCTCAAGCAAGATCTAGGATCTCCTTCCTTACCTTTGTTACATCCCAATAATATGAGAATCTGCAACTCGGATAAAAAGAAGCGGGAACACATTCCACCTTGCAAGTCCAACATGCATCTCCCAATTCGGTCTTTAACACCCGGGCCCACCACCCCTAAGGTGATGTCGACCCGTCATTAATTGAACCAACCGTCAATAGGAATAGTACTCGTTATGCGCAATCCAATATTGCCCCAATAATATGAGGACTCAATATTGGGGTCAATACGCATATGACTTTACTCTTTCAAGAAGCAAAGAGCCCGATCCAGATGCACTTGCATACAAGAGCTGTCACTTCAAACAGGCGTCTCCTACATACAATCCCTGGCGACGGAACCCTCCGCCTTGACGAGAGACCATGGATATCACTTATTTGATCCTCCATAGCACGTTCAAATTCTAATTAATCATTATGAATCATATTAATTACGGTTAATTATTCCAAGGGAAATGGCACATCTATTTATAATAGAGTGTCTTAATTTTAATTAGATTCCAATTAATCTAATCATATTAAATTAATGATCCAATTAATATCCAACAAACATTCTTCATTGTTATATGAATTATGGTATTATATCAAATACGTATTATTTCGAATTTTAATAATTAGAAATACATCATGATTTCTTAAGCATTATACTAACCCTACCCGTTGTCATGGCAAGTACCGATGGGAGTGGGACAGACCGCACACAGTGCAACCTGCTACCCCAACGCTCCCCGACTAGACACCATATCCACCTCGGGAAAGGATAATGCAAAATAGATCACTTTGTACTTGAGATGATCATCGGTTCTTCAACCAAAATTATACCATATAATAACAATCAAAATAATTTTGGTTAACATTATAATGAGATTTGCTAAACAAATCCCAAATCATATTCAAGTAACATGTTTATTGCAATTTTAGATCATGTAACCAATTAGTGATCTATATTACATCTAATCAAATATCGGTTAAGGCAATGTCATTTAATGTAATAATTATCATCTAATATTTCACAAATATTTATGCACAATTATTCCAGGAAATTAAACAATTTAATTTCACTAATTGATTAAATGACAATCATTAGGTTCTTGATTAGGAAAGTATTTCCAGCAATGACCCTCACTTACTAAAGATATCATATCTCAATCAATTTAAATCCAAATTAAGCAAATTAAGTTCCTATAGTTTGTTAATTTGATTTACAACAGAACATAAGTGATTTGCATGCATTTCAAGGTGTTTCAAATCCGCAATTAACTTTTTAATTACGTTGAGATTCGCAGTCCCCGAAACTGTGATACATGTTCACTAAAATGATCATATCTCGAGCATACGGAATCCAAATTACGTAAACTCAGATCCTACGGTTTACATATTTAATGGAGAACAAAATCAAATTAATTTTTTCGTGTTTAAACAATTTAAACAGTGCCTAAAGTAATATTAAAATAGATATGTGAAAATGAAATGCAAGAAAAATTTTCGTAAATCCTAACGAACCCATGTCATCCTCGGTTCATGGATCGCATCCAAAACCTTCGACCTAAGGCTCTGATACAACTTGAAGAATATGTTTCGATCCTTAAGTGCATCATGGAAGTGTGAGGATCGCATCGTATGCGATCGGGAGCGACTAGTCGTACTAGTTGCTCGATGCAGCGGAAAATTGTTTTTTTCATGTGATGAAACCACATGATGCAAGAACACTTCTCAGATCATTTTGTCTGAACCACAAACAAGTATTAGGGTTACCTCTTGAAGTATTGTTGTGATCGAGTCTCTAAACAAAGAGACCTCTTGCCTCAAGTCCGATCCAACGGAGGAGACGCTTGCGAGCGTGTTGATGAAACACGTGCTTCTCGAAATCCATGTTGAAGATACAAGCTACGGATCTCCTAATCTCAACAAACGAAATACAACATCTTCTTCAATAGAAAGTCACGTCGAAGTAGACCGAGATCCACAAGCAAACCATCGGGCAGCATAACGACAACGCTGCGGTGATGGAGAAACTCTCTAGGGCATCCATAGTGTATGGGCACATGAAAGGAAGAGAGAGTAGGCATGTAGAGAGAGAGAGAAACTTATGTTCTCATTGTGTAAAGAAGAGCAATGGGGTGCCTCTCCTTTTATAATATTTTGGGATCCATGTATCTCAATCCATGGGCAACACAAATCCAATGGCTCTCATTGATTTGTGTTTCTTTTAATGGCTAAGATTTGTGTCGGTAAAAACCAACTACGATTAATTTAATTTAAATTAAATCTATAGAGATAAATCAATATAAATCAATCCCAAATTAAATCAATAAAGCATGGAGATTATGGAATGAAATTTGACTCCTTCCATAATATTAGATTTGGTGGCAATCTCATGCAATCTCATGAGATATCATGAGATTACATTATTCCATGGAAATCTCCAAGATTTACAACAACACTTGTTGTAATTTATTCTACAAAAATAATTCATAATTATTTTCTGAATATTGCAATCTTGCCATTGGAAAATTGTGACTCACTCACAACCAAAAACAAAATATGAATTACATTTTCAATTAATTGTCCAATGTGAATCCAATTCACATCAACATTTAACTAACAAATATAAATTACAAATAGCTCTCTCTTATATATTATAAATCACATTTAAAATTCATATGACTAATATGGATACTTCTATCCACATTATTCATATCCATGATAATTAAATCACATTTAATCATCTTGGATCTTTATTCTCGTGTGCCCAAATAATATGAATCGCATTCACATTATTCACGTCTTTGATAATTAAATCAGATTTAATTATCTTAGATAATTGTCCTTATAATATGAATCAAATTCATATTATTCATGATAATTAAATCACATTTAATTATAAATTTTCTCAATGCCCAGATACACATATCAACAATGAAATTATCCTGAACTCTTTCAAGGATAATGCACTTTCTCCGCGGATACTTGCAGATAAGGACATGGCGATTGTATTGTTCCACATATAGTGACTTGGATATTGAGATCATATCTCAAATCCAGATCGCGTGCCTCCCATAGATGCTTGATGAAATCAAGACCGCAAATCTAATCTTCTCATTGCATCTGAATCACATTCAGATCAATGTCAAACATTTGGACCAAGATCAGATTACTTCTCTACTGAGAGGAGTCACTAAAATCTAGACCTGTTTCATCACTCCCTAGGAATGGAAGCGTCATGGTTATACAATTGTTTATGATCACATAACCCTCAGGTATTCCCAAAACCTATACATCCTGCTTGCTTGAAGACTCAGAATAAACCCGAAGTATTAGATCAACTTTATACTGTCTACTTCAGGGTTTTTATCAGTATGTTTCTCATTTAATCATTGGGAGTTGGTATCAACCATATACTTTCCAAAAGTATATATCATACCTAGGTCTTGATCATATACTTTCCAGAAGTATATATCATACCTACAAATTCAGTCAAGCTTCCAAAGCGACATGACCGTGCACGGAATTTGATTCTTCCCAATATCTCATGAGTGAGCTCATGCCTTCCGGTTCAGTAAATGAACATGTATGATCCCTTTGAGAGATCGTATTACTCATATGCCCTTATATGCACACCAGCGCGCCACTGTATAGATCTGGGTTAGGTCATCAACCTATTGTTCTGCCAAATGTACATACTCAGACATATTGTAACACATTTGTCTCCTGTCAGAGGATGCGTGCCTGTATCGTGACAACATACGATATAGGACTTTGGTTATATCGATCTCGTTAAGTCAACTCTTTGACCTAACTAATATGATACCTCTGGATCTATATTCCTATACAGAGGACCTGCATAAGGAGGTTGGTCAGATATCAGCCTAATTAAGAAAGGATTGACATCTTCTACTCTGGCTGGAGATCATCTCTTAACAATCATTTGATGGTGCTTGATGAGTCCTCAATCTAACCCTTTAGATATTCATCCAAGCACCAGCCTCTATGATTCAATTATTGAATCAACAATTGTATGATTATTAAGATGGCCATGGTACATAACCCTAATTGTACTAAGGGGCCTATTATGCAAATTATTTATTCTTCATTTCAGATAAGGGATTGATATGTGCAATATCATTTATTGCATAAAGGCTTGTCGTGGGCTCACATGTCCAACAAATTGTACTAAGGGACCTATTATGCAAATAAATTTTCTTCATTTCATATCAAGGAATGATATTTGCAATAACATTTATTGCATAATGGCTCATCGTGGGCTCGCATGTCCAACAATCTCCCACTAGCCCAAAGAGCCATTAATGGGATAATCATTTAAACCTGCACTCTTGTGACAATCATAGGCTATTTAGAAAAATAACTAGGTAAGATGATCGGTCACTCTATTCCCAAAATACTATGCCAAGTCCTTTTACGTCACTTGCGTATCTCCTAGTTACAATGCTCGCATCCAATGCGAATGTTGCATCTTATGCAACCAATACTCAATCTTGTTAAAGCAATTATAGTGTCCTTGACATTATTGATCAATAATTATTATAACCACTATATAAATTCCATTATCCTTATTAGAGTACCCTTATTCTCGGAGATCTCTATCTCGTAAGGTATGTACAGTTAAAACCTTTTAGATCAATATCTATAAAGTCTTAAGTTGTTGAAGATAAGACTTTGAGATCACTATCTCAAAATTATTGATCTCTTTGAAGATATTGTTATTGCTGCAACCAAGTGTTTTATTTCTTTAGAAGGATTAGTAATAATTTACTACTCTCACTACATGGCAAACATATGGCTTTTGTACACATGTAGCACACACTAGGCTTCTCATAACTGATGCACAAGGGAAAGCAGTTTTAGGATCCACTCCCTCAACTCTTTGAGGTGCTATCCCTTCAGATAGGTTGGTACCATATCTTAAGGGAAGGAAGCCTTTCTAGGAATATTCCAGAAAATGGAATATGTCTAATGTGTACTACAAATGTGATGGTCCCAATACCCTCTTCTCTTTGCTTCTGAACACTTTCAGAACTAAGAGCTAAGAGGTATCCTTGAGATCATATCTCAAGGTAAGGAACAACCAGATTATAAAAAACTTATTATTATCCTTATATCATTTTCAATAATTAGGATATCATCTACATTTAGAATGCTGAACACAATGGCACTCCCACTAAGCTTCACATGGCTCATCGAGATTCTATTTGAAATCATAACATTTATAATTTCATCAAATTTGATGTTCCAACTACAAGAAGATTATTTGATTCCATAGATGGAGCTCTCTAGCTTGCGCACCCTGCTTTCCCAAGGCATGAAGCCCTGGGGCTACTTCATGTGTATATCCTCAGAGATGTACTCATAGAGGAATGCAATATTGATTTTCACCTTGTAGATATCAAAGTCAAGTTGTGTAGCTATAATTAGCAACGTTCTGATAAGTTTAAGCATGGTTATTGAAGAGCAAGTCTCATCGCAAGCAATGCATTCTATTTGGTGGGTAGCTCATGAATACGAGCCATGCTTTGAAGGTCTCTACCTTCTCATCAGGTTTCTTGTTTCTCTTGAAGATCCATTTACACCTTTCTAGGTCTTACCCATATAGATCGATCTTAGATTCATTGCTAAAATCCATCTTTCTATGTCATGATCCTCAAGAGCTTCATTACATGAAGTCCGATCATTGTTAGACTTAACTGACACATGGAATACATCCTCAAATTCAATTAAAGAGATATGAGCATTTCATCATTAATTTCCCTTTTAGTTTCATGTTTCAGGAGCCTCATTATCATATCAAGATTAAATGAGTTCCTTCACTTCATTTTTATCTCGATTCTTAAGAAAGTCATCCTCTAAGAATCACATTCTCAGATATGAGATCTTTTAAGAATCTCAAGGTCATAAATTAGGTATTTAATACCATCCTTTATTTTCCTAATGAAGTAGCACTCTTTAGTACTAGATTCCATCTTATTTGCATGGAACCTAATAAAGAATATATATTGTAGTCTGTACTTCATATATATCATGGAAACTAAGAGATACTTATGCTAAAATTAATTATTGATCAAATCATGTCACACATGATCCAATGTATCTCCCTATAACTCTAGAGTTTAGATTTATTAGGAGGAATGAGATAGGAATGTTATTCCTTTCTCCATAAGGTATTCCATGGATTCATCTAATAGGTACTGACTACCTAGATTAGATCAAATTCATTTTCATCTTCCTTTAAACTTTCGTTCTAAACCAAAATTGTGAAATCTTTGAACATTTCAAAGTTTTCTAAGGTGAAGAAATTTGATATCATAAATAATAATCGAATGATATCACATATCATCAATGTTTATCATGATATAGATGATCCACATACATCAACATGCATGAGATCTTGAATATCTCAACATCTAACATCATTTCCAAAGAAGGGTGTATTGGATACTTTTACTTTTGAATACAATATTCACAAGTATGTAAGATTTAAACTTATAGACGATCTAAAAAGTCATATCTTACTAGTATATTGATCTCATCAACAGATATATGTCCAAGGCTTCATGCCAGATCATTGTTAAATGATCTTAATCCTCCGAATGATCTTTTAAGGTCTTAAATTTTCGATATTAGAAATGTTAATGAACCATTCATTAATTTTTCTAATTAAGTAGAGTCCACTATATGTTAGATTACTATCTGAAATATATCCGTCATAACTCTTTATGATAGGTTTATTCCAGAATTTGTGTTTATTTCCAAAAATTAGAAATAAACTATGACTGTATTCTAATATTAGGTCATAGAGACATTCTCTAAGACTAAAGCTCTCCCACTGAAAATGAGAAGTCTATCAATCCAACAGAGGTTGTTGCAACAAGTGCATCAATATTTATGTGGATGACTATTAAACCTTAAGAACAAATTTTCCAATATTCTAATACATATGCAACCAATTGCAAGTATTATTAGAATAATGTGATACAATTAGACTTCGATCTTATAAAATAAGAAAATCAATTTCAATTATTATATGTAGGTGTAGATTATTTTGATGCACTATTCGAGTCCTTCTCTAACGATTCTAGATTGACTTGATAGTCATACTATCAACACATTAGCTTAATGTAGTATTGGCATTCATTCAACTCTTTGAATGTCATATGGAAGTCATAGAAATATGGTCAAGTTCTTGACCTTCCTTCTCAACTTGGGTCTGTCCCATGCTTCCACTAAGCTCCCTTCATCTATAAGCAATCATTGCTTAAGACTACGGATTTTTTATTTAGATATCAAAAGAACTCAATGTAAGAGTATTTCAACATCTACACATGCTTCATTTAATTCATACAATATGAACATTATGCAGCTTCATGAATGACTTGAGTATAGATAGTAGAATGATGACACTCATCATATATACATTCATCTTAACTCTAAAAATTCTTGGTTCAGGTAGATACTCAAACATTTTGAATAAATTATCTCTTACAGAGCTACCATTTTGCATGATGCAGATAAACATGTCACTCATGATTAAATGTCAAGAGCACATATGTATGCCAATAACATCTTCTCATATTTTTGCAAGGATTAATTTGACAATTACGATCATCATCGATATGTTACTTCCAAAGTACATTCAATGACAGATCAACACTATAGAGACATGCAAACCCTAGGGTTGTAGTCCTATTGTCTATTTAGTTGTTATTCCTCATTCTTACGAGGAAACTTGCATACTGCAACCACTTACATTATGTGCCCATCTGCAAGTACAATCTTTTGATCATGGATCCAATCCATGATATTTTACTGGTTATCATTGAGTATAGTATTGAGTGGGTTTAATGAATGATTATATGAAAAAAGAAATTTGTGTAAGTGTATATATATTATATATACATATTTTACTTTGAATTAGGAGTTTTTATATCGAAGTTGTCCTGCCTTGTCAACATTGAAAGTTCATTCCCTTAATTTCTTTCAATGTAAGAGATATACTTACCAATATATTTCAAGCAAGATCTGTGATCTCCTTCCTTATCTTTGTTACATCCCAATAATATGAGAACTTGCAACTCGGAAAAAAGAAGCAGGAACACATTGCTCCTTGCAAGTCCAACTTGCATTACAAATTCAGTCTTTAACACCCGGGCCCACCACCCCTAAGGTTACATTGACCAACCGTTAATTTAACCAACCGTCAATAGGATTAGTACTCGTTATGCGTAATCTAGTATCGACGCAATAATATGAGGACTTGATATTGGGGTCACTACGCATACGACCTTACTCTTTCGAGAAGCAAAGAGCCCGATCCAGATGCGCTTGCATACATGAACTGTCACTTCAGACATGTGTCTCCTGCATACAATCCCTGGCGACGGAACCCTTAGCTTTGACAGGAGACCGAGGATGTCACTTATGTGATCCGCATATCATATTCAAATTCTAATTAATCATTATGAATCATATTCATTATGATTAATTCTTCCAA
Source organism: Ottelia alismoides (assembly GCA_037367405.1). NCBI lineage: Eukaryota > Viridiplantae > Streptophyta > Magnoliopsida > Alismatales > Hydrocharitaceae > Ottelia > Ottelia alismoides. The sequence continues at coordinate 648,556 of JAZKJV010006944.1, forward strand.
GGGAAATACATCCATATTCATAATAATGTGTTTTATTTTTTATTATATTCCATTAATCTAATCATATTAAATTAATGATCCAATTAATATCCAACAAACATCCTTTTATTGTTACTTGAAATATAGTATTATCTCAAACACGTATTATTTTAAAATTTATTAATTAAAAAATACACCGTGATCTCTCCATCATTATCGAGTCCCTACCCGTTGTCATGGATAGTACTGGCGGGAGTGGGATAGGCCGCACACAGTGCAACCTGCTACCCGAATGCTCTCCGACTAGACACCATATCCATCTCAGGAAAGGATAATGCCGAATTGATCAATGTGTACTTGAGATGATAAGCGGTTTTTCAACCAAAGTTATACCATATAATAATAATCAAAACAATTTTGATTAACATTATAAGGAGATTTGCTAAACAAAACCCCAATACTATTAAAGTAACATTGATTGTTGGAATGTAGATCATGTAACCATTTTGTGATCTAGATCACATCCAATCAATTAATGGTTAAGGCAATATCATTTAAGGAAATAATTATCATCAAATATTTCACAAATGTTTATCCATAATTATTCCAGGAAATTAAACCATTTAATTTCACTAACCAATTAAATGACAATCACAAGATTCTTGATTGAGAAAATAATTTCCAGCAGTGACCCTCACTTACTAAAATTACCATATCTCAATCAATTTAAATCCAAATTAAGCAAAATAAGTTCCCAAAGTTTTCTAATTTTATTTATAACAGAACCTATGTGATTTGCACTCATTTATAGGCATTTTAAAACCGAATTTAACTCCTTAATTACGTTAATATTTGCAGTTCCTGAAACAGTGAATAAATGTCCACTAAAATGATCATAACTTGAGCAAATGGAATCAAAATGACACAAACTCAGATCCTACGATTTCCTTATTTAATTATTAACAAAATACAATTATTATTTTCTCGTTTAAACAACTTAATTGGGCCTAAAATATTCACAAAACCGAGAAGCAAAAATGAAATGCGAGAATACTTTCGCAAACCCTAACGAACCTAAGTCATTCTATATTTATGGATCGCATACAAAACCTTCGACTAAGGCTCTAATACCACTTGAATGATATGGTAAGATCCTTAAGCGCATCACGGAAGCATGAGGATCGCATTGTTTGCGATCCAGAGCGACTATTCGCACAAGTTGCTCGAGGTAGCGGAAATTATTTTTTTTCACGTGACAAAACCATATGATCCAAGAACACTTCTCGGATCGTTTCATGTAAACCACAAACAATTAATATGATTACCTCTTGAAGCATGGTTGTAATAGAGTATGTAAATGAAGAGACCTCCTATCTTAAGTCCGATCCGACGGATGAGACGCTTGCGAACGTGTTGATGAAACACATGCTCCTCACAATCAATGTTGATGATACAACGAATCTCCAGATCTCATCAAACGAGATACAACGTCTTCTTCATGATCAAGGCACATCGAATGAGACAGAGATCCAAAAGCATTCGATCGAGCAACATAACGATGACGTTGCAGTGATGGAGACTCTCTCTAGGGCTTCCATGGTATACGACCATATGAGAGAGATGCAGAGAGGGCGTGTAGAGAGAAAGAGAGAGAGAGAGAGAGAGAGAGAGAGAATATTGTTAATATACTTAAGCTCTTGGAGGTCAAGGGGTGTCTCTCCTTATATAGGGTTTTGGGAGTCCATGGATCACAATCCGTGGGATGCACAAAATCAATGGTTGAGATTGATTTGTGCTTATTTCAATGGCCAAGATGTTATTGGTAAAATCACAACAACAATTAATTTAATTTATATTAAATATATATTGACTAATCAATATAATTCAATCTTAAAATTAAATCAATCAAACATGAAGAATATGGAATATAGATTGCCTCCTTCTATAATATGGGAGTTGGTGGCAATCTCATGTAATCTCATGAGCATACATTATACCATGGACATCTCCAAGATTTCCAAAAACACTTGTTGTAAATTATTCTACAAAAATAATTCATAATTATTTGTGAATATTGCAATCTTGCCATCTGAAAATTGTGAATCAGATCGACAATCCCAAATAAATTGTGAATTACATTTTCAATTAATTATCCAATGTGAATCCAATTCACATCAACATTTAATTAACAAATGTAAATTACAAACAACTCTCTCTTATATATTATAAATCACATTTATAATATATAATATTAACATGGATAGTGTTATCCACATTGTTCATATCCATGATAATTAAATCACATTTAATCATCTTGGATCTCTATTCTATTGTTCCCAAAAAAATATAAATCACATTCACATTATTCACATCTTTGATAATTAAATCACATTTAACTATCTTGGATAACTCTGCTTATAATATGAATCAAATTCTCATTATCCCTGATAATCAAATCATATTAAATTATCAATTTTTTTAGTTCTCGGATATATAATATCAACAATGAAATTATCCTAAACTCTTTCAATGACAATGCGCTTTCTCTACGGATACTTGGAGATAAGGACAGGGTGATTGTATTGTCCCACGTATAGTGACTTGGATATAGAGATTTATCTCAAATCCAGATCTCGGACCTCCCATAGATGCTTGATTAAATCAAGAACGCAAATCTAATCTTCTTATCACATCTGAATCACATTCAGATCAATGACCAATATTTGGACCAAGATCGTGTTACTTGTCCAATGAGAGGAATCACTAAAATCGAGACATGTTTCTTCACTCCCTAGTAATGGAAGCATCATGGTTATACAATCGTTTATGATCACATCACCCTCATGTATTTCCAACACATGTACATCCTGCATACTGGAAGATTTAAAATAAACTCGAAGTATTAGATCAATTTTACACTATCTACTTCAGGGTTTTATCAGTAAGTTTCTCATTTGATCATTGGAATCGATATCGATCATATACTTTCCAAAAGCATATATCATACCTAGGTCTTGATCATATACTTTCCAAAAGTATATATCAAACCTATAAATTCAGTCAAGCTTCCAAAGCGAGACGACCGTGCAAGAAATTTGATTCTTCCCAACATCTCATGAGTGAGCCCATGTCTTCCTCTTCAGTAACTGAACATGTATGATCCCTTTGAGAGATCGTATTACTCATATGCCCTTACATGCACACCAAAGCGCCGGTGTATAGACCTTGATTAGGTCATCAACCTATTGGTTTTCCAAATGTACATACCTAGACATATAGTAACACATCTGTCACTTGTCAGATGATGAATGCTTATATCGTGACAACATACAACATAGAACTTTGGTTATCTCGATCTCCTTAAGTCAACTCTTTGAACTAACTTGTATAACACCTCTGAATCTCTATTCCTATGAAGAGGACCTACATCAACAGGTCGGTTAGATATCAACCTTCAGAAAGAGGATTGTCGCTCCTCCTCATACTGGAGATCATCTCTTAATAATCATTTGACAATGCTCTTTCTCTTTAGATATTCATCCAAGCACCAGCCTCTATGATTCAATTATTGAATAAACAAATGTATGATCATTAAATAACTCTAATTGTACTAAGGGATCTATTATGCAAATTAATTATTCTTTATTTCAGATCAAGGAATGATATTTACAATAACATTTATTGCATAATGGCTCGTTGTGGGCTCACAAGTCTAACATTCATACGCCACTACTTTTTGAGTTAGGAGCACTTAAATCTATAAGAACTATTTTGTAATTAGCAGATACATCAATGAAGTGGCCAAGGGACATTTTGGAGGACGTCATTATTATAGTTCAAGCGATGCAATTCCTTGTGGACTTTATAATCCATGATATGGACACCTTGACACCCCTTTTTCAAACCTCAATCATATTGGGATGAACACTCCTTCGAACGGTCAAAGTAGTGGTTGACTATGGTACCGAAAAATAACCTTTATCTGTAGCAGTGATAGGGTTCTGATTGAAATGATCCAAGTGCCAAAGCTTGCAGAATCTATATTAGATGAGAGTGAAAAGATTCATAAAGAGAAAGAAGACTACGATTTCTTACAGAAATCATATACACAGTTTTGTTTTTGGATGATATTAAAACTCATGCATTCCTATCTATGGAGGAGTCCCTTGAAAACATAGTCGAATTCCCTTCTATCCTTGAAGATGAGGTTTTGGGTGATTTAATATCCAAGCTAACTAAACTGATCGATATTAATTTATCATCATCAGTGCAAGATGAATTTCTTGCAGATTTTTCAGATTTCTTATCTTATGAGCCAGAAAAGCTCAAAGTGGAGAGCACAATGCTGATAGACCTTACACTGTCTACAGTTGTTGAAGTCAACATGGAGTCGATTCTGACCACTCCATAGATGAAATAATTACCTTCATCGAAAAAGTACACCTTACATGCGGGTATGGAAACTATGTTCATGATCATCATCAATTCTCAACACACCTTACATGCGGGTATGGAAACTATGTTCACGATCATCATCAATTCTCAGCTGACCTTATACCAAGAATCTTGCTTGCTCAAGGTTCTAGAAAGAAACCGCAAGGCAGTTGGATAGAAAATTTCGGATGTTAGTGGGATAAACCATTCATTGTGCTTACATCACATCTATTTGGAAGATTACAACATGCCTTGCCCTGAGTTTCAATATTGGTTCAACACAAACCTCCAGGAGGTTGTGATGAAAGTGATCACAAAGTGGTACGGTGCACGATTTATCTATCCCATCTCTAATTCAAAAAGGTCTATTACATGTGTCTCATAAGAAAGAAAGGATCACCATCATAATGAATAACAAAAGAGAGGAGATTACGACCAAAGTAACCTAATTTGTAGCGCATCTGTCGGGATTACAAATGCCTGAAACTAGTGACCAAGAAAGATCACTTCCCTCTGTCTTTCATTTATCAGGAAGTTGAAAGACATGTGGAAAAGGAATACTTTAGTTTGTTGGATAGATATTTTGTATACAATAAAGTTTCTACATCCCATGAAGGCCAAACACTTTTAGAGCATGCCATTTAGACTGTGTAACAGCCCCGCTACCTTTCACATATGTATGCAAGCTGTATTTCCTGACATGTTGACAAGTTTTCATGAGGTGTTTATCGACGACTTTTCAATCTATAAAGATAATTTCGATCAGTGCTCGACATATTTGGAGCAAGTACTTCAACAACATTATGAGGTTAATCTTGTCTCTCAAGGGAGAAGAGTCACTTCATGGTGACTAAGGGGATTGTGTTGTGTCATGTCGTCTCCAAGTGAGGCATGGAGATCAACCGGACTAAGGTGGAAGTTATATATAAACTTGAGCAATCTACTTCATTGAAGCAAGTTCGGTCATTTTTGGGGCATGTTGGTTTTTACCGAAGGTTCATCGAAGATTTCAGCAAGATGCCCTAACCTTGACAGAGCTTTTATTCAAGGACACTGAATCTATTTTAGATGACATATTTCTCCGTTACTTTCATAAGTTGAAATAAATAGTCACATAGGTTCTTATCATTCAGATGTTGGGAATGATCTCTACCATCCGAGTTCATGACGAATGCTTCCGATTATGGTATTGGGGTTGTGTTAAGACATTGATAGGATGGTTGGTCTTTTGCAATTCACTACGCTAGTAGGACTCTGGATGAAGCACAGAGGAATTACACATTCATTGAAAAGAGTTGTTAGCCATAGTGTTTGCATTGTAAAAATTCATATCTCACTTTATTGGATCAAAAGTGATCTATACATGGACCATTCTACCATACGGTACTTACAGAGCAAGAAGGATGCAAATTCAGACCTGCTTAGTTGGATCCTTCTACTCTTGGAATTTGATTTAGAGATAAGAGATAAAACTGGAGTAAAAAAATATTGTGGCAGATCATCTTTCCAGAATAACTGAATCATAGATTCCATAGATGGATATTGTTCCAATCACTGAAACATTCTTAGATGAAGCCATATTATCAGTCACCTCACTCCCTTGATACACCAATATCGTAAACTATCTCGCCTACATGGAGTCCCATGAGATTGTCCTAAGCAAAAGTGGACAAGTTCATGTCAGACATATAATTTTACAAATGGGAGGATCCATATCTATTTCATGAAGGTGCATATTATATCTAGCGAAGATATATTCCCAAGGAGGAGTTTACAATTATCATAAACGACTGTCACAAGTTAGAATATGGTGGACACTATTCTAGAAAGCGGTCATCAGCTAAGATTCTTAAATACAACCTCTGGCAGCCGACTCTTCTCAAAGATGCTACACAATATGTCAAAGGATGAGACCATTAGTTCTCGAGATACCATGGCTCTCAAGTATAATTAGATCTCATATTTCTTTGATGCACGGGGTATCAATTTCATGGGAATGTTTGCAAACAGTTATGGTTTTGTGTACATCTTGCTTGTTGTCGATTATGTAAGTACATGGGTGGAGGTTATCCCTGCTCAAGTCGTCGATAGTTATATTGTTTGTTGATTTCTCGATGACAACATCATTGCGCGGTTCGAGATTCGAAGATACTTAAATCAGACAGGAACGTCCACTGCATTAATAAAAAAGTTAAGAAGTTGACAAAGGAATACAACATTGAGCGTCGTTTTGCTTCTCCCTGCCACCCACAAACCAATGGCTGAGTAGAATGTTTAAATAGGGAAATCACGACATCCAACAAAAACTTGTGCATCCTGATATACATAACTGGTCATAACTGCTCTACATGATTTTTTGGTCTTATCGAATGACATACAAGTCTCTTCTAGGCATGTCTCCCTCTACCTGGTGTATGGCAAGACCTATCATTTGCTTGTGGAACTCATTCATAAGTAATTATGGACAGTTAGTTTATGCAATCTAGGCAGAGAGAAAGATAGAAAGAATAGAAAACTTGACCTTAATCATTTGCTGGAATTTAGACACTCCGCATATAACAACAAATGCATGTACAAAGAAATAGTCAAGATATGGCACGATAAACACATCAGAAGAAAAATATTTCGAGACAAATAGAAAATGCAGTTGTTTGATGCAAAGTTAAAGTTGTTTCTAGGAAAACCGAAGAGCAAATGGTCCTGACCTTTCATAATGTGTGTAAAGTGGTAGAATCATAATATCAAGCTTATCATCTAATGCACGACCTTTTGTAGTCAACGGACAACTGTTGAAACTTGAGTGTGACATTTTTTTGTCTATTGTTTATTCATTTCATGTAATATATCAGGAAGAGCTCCATGGTGCTGATGGACGTGACATATAAAAACTCAAAAATATCATTTCTTTATCTTCTTTTTCATTTCTTGTTCTATTCTTCCATTTAATCAACCATCCCTTTCATCACTGCTATACTTAGGATATGCTTCATTGTAAGTATATGGGGTGACTAAATAAGGTGTTCATTCTTTGATCCCTCACCTGTCTCTCAACTTGTTGATGATTCTTTTCTATACTTAGGGCATATTTACCCTAGGTACAGAGGGAGATTGGCCGAGTTGATGATTTCATATATTCTAACCTTCGATCTTCTCCTCTTTGTATATAGTATGTTATACTTAGGATTAGTTAATCTTAAGTATAGGGTGGATGGTTGACTACACATCTTTAAGTCATTGTAGGTTAGGCTTTTGTATACATATCACGATTTATGTCTTCCCTTTAGCTCTTTGACCAATATGGGGACATAATTCGAGCTATGTATAGGGGGTTGTATATATGTATATATGTTAGCCATAGATTTTACTTGTGTATTTTCAATAAATATGACTGATACATTCCGTAATGGTATATAACAAATTAACTATAAAGAATACACTCATAAAAATTTGCACATAACACTAATAAACTAACTCTTTTTATTTTTTAAAAAATCCCACAAAAATTGAAAAGTACAAAAAGACCTAAAAAATACAAAGATTTTTTTGAAATCCTATAAAAAGTTCAAAACTAGAAAATCTTCACAAAAATATTCCCTTGCATTGCATTAGCATTTTTCAAAATGGTTTTGACAATTGAACAAGTCCAAATAAAATATGAAGGAGCTTGATCTAGACCTTAATCTACCTAGTTTTAGAGGAACCTGTTAAGAACTGGAATTAAGGTGCTTCAAGTTACTTTAACTTAATTCTTTAAGTTCCATGAGATTGTGTTCATGGGTCAAATCAATGAGATTGACTAGAACCCTTCATGTCATCCGTATGATTCCAGAGACAATGGTTTCTCTCGAAACCTCACATTTAATACTTAACCCAACCAAGATGGGTTGTTGAAAAATATGGATATCAAAGTCCAGACGATACTAGACCGCTTCGTCAAGAGTGGCTGAAGAGCCATTCTTGGGGACTGCCAAAATCAGTACTTCAACCTATTATTTCTCTGGTAGTATGGACATCTGACGATTGGAGATTGGGTTGAAATAAATCTTCCAATGAGGAATGGTCTGCTATCATAGTTTTTCTAAGACCCAAAACATGGACGGAACGAAAGACTCTATATCCATCGAGGCAATGCAAAAATACAACACAATGCCAAACAAAGAAAGACTAAAAAGAAGCATATACTAAAAATTCCAAAAATTTTGGGCTTCATGAAAGGTCTTCTTCTTGGTGGAGAGTTGGTCATACTTGTTGAGCTTCATAAGAAATGTGACTACACTGGTTCATTCCCACTTTTGTTGTCCTTCTTCCGGCTTCTCCATAATTTGTTGTGCACTAGCTTGTACCTGAACTTATATGGAAATATCCATCTATTCGAAGATGAGTTACTAGAGGAGGAGATAACTGGATATTTTAACTTTTTTTAGGAAGAGATAACACAATCCACACACCTGGTATATATCATTTCAATATTACAAGAGCATTCGCCTGAAAGGACGGTTCTGACAAGGCTATTGAATTGAATTGGATAGAAGAACATAGAACCAAAGGGTTGTTGAGTACAAATCCTAACATGAACGTGGTTCCGAACACACTAACAATCCAAGGGTATAAATTGAGCTTCAAAGTTTGATTTTATAAAGATAACTTTAAATATCATAATCATTCTACCATCTTTATTTTCTTTTCTTTATTTTCTCTTTTGCGCCTCTTATTCTCCTAAGATGTGTTAGTTAGGGACAAGTAAAGGTAAGTATAAGGGGGTGAAGAATACCTACTTGTGAACCTTTATTGTTTTGTTTTTTCTTTAAAACCCTATCAAAATACATGTAAAGATATATAATGTGCACAAATTAATACATTGACTATTAACTGTATGTAGTGCTTAAATACATGTATTTAAATACAAAATAAAATAATAAAGAAAAGAAAACGAACATAAAGGAAGTATTGTAAATACTGACTGAACCTAAATGACGAGACTAAGTCAATATTAACTTGGTCTGCAAGGAACAATGTAGGGGAAGATAAGAGCAAATAAAAACAAACAAAATAACATCGTCACCTAGAAATCCTAGGTGCCCAGTAAATTGCACATATAGTTGAAACTTACGCTAATAAACACATACACTTACACACTTAAAATAAAGATATTTTTAATGCAAAATATGTATACAAAAATGAATGGAAAAATACAAAAATATTTGCACATGAAGATAATGTATGTTGTGACTAGGACACACAGTTGAAAAGTCGGAAACAAAACTTCAAAAATCCGTATCTTCTCCATATGGACTCAAAATTGACCATACTCACCTTTATTGTAGTCTAAAATGAATTAACTATCTAATGAAGATGTTTTCATAAAAAACTGATGTTAATATAAAAGATTGGCTTTTTAGGTCCCATTGTATTACATGCCTATGTATTTTTATTCATTTAATTCATTCTTTATATTTTTGCTCTTTTTATATTTTAAATACTCCTAAATATTATTTGAAATATATTAAAAACATAAATAATAAAAGAAACCATTAAAAATTCATTAAAATAAATAATGTAATAAATTATATAGGTATATTATACTTATATCACACATATCGATATTTATATATGTATGCAAATAAACTCAAAAAAATAAAACAAAAATATGTAAATACATCATGAAATATAATACAATTATAAAAATTTTCTGAATAAAAAATAAAATCTAAAGTACAAAATAAAAATCAAATACATAATATATCTGGTCGACCAATCAGGGAGCGACCTGGTTGACCTAGGTCAACTCCCCGCTCCTTGCTTCGGTCGGTGCATCCCATACTTTTAAGCCTTTTTTTGCCACATTGTCCTAATCGATACATATCTCTAATGCCCCCAATTCATTCTTGTGAATTCTTCACCTACCTCTGATCTTTCACATGGAACAAGAGTCAATGTTGGTCAACCCTCGATTCTGCCAAAAACCCTAGGCAAATATCATCTCTCGGACATCTTATATATATTCTACTCCTCTATAGTTTTTGAATTTTAATCCATTTCCCTCATGCGTAACCACTGCAATCTCTCTTTGGAGTAAGACCCCGATGACTGGAGGAGTTTGCCATGTGATTCAAGGCATGAAGACGGTGGAGGAGACGTGATTCACCATCACCGGAGCTTCTCCGGCAATTCCCTCCTATTGGCCACATCAATTAGGTGGGTTCTTCTTTTCCTTATATTTTCAAGTTCTAGGCATAGCAGTAGTTTAATCTCGCTCTTTATTTCAATTATTTAATTTATTATATCTTAAAAGCCAAAAATTTAGTTCATCAGAGCTCTAAGATCCGACCTCTATTCACCTTATATACGGTCATTGACCGCCCATCTAACTATTCCCACATATTAACCCTTTCATATTCTATCACCCTGATCCATTTTCCACCCCTAATCATGTCGAAATCAGGAATATCAAGGCTCCCTTCTTTGCCTTTGTTGAAGCTAAGTTACCAGCCCATTCTATACCACCATTTTTCTCATATGTGGGTCAAGGTGTGTTACCCTTAAGCCTTGAAGCTTCTGGTGCTGGTCTAGGCTTGAATGGACCCCATCTAGTGAACAAATATGTTCAACTTGCAGCTCCAGGCACATGAATTATTCACTGACCTCCAAGACCTCCACCTATGAGGTTTGGATGTCTTGGAGGTATCCATCATCTACAGAACACTTCAAGTAATGTGTTGAGCATCTCAACAGCGAAGGAGACTGTCTAGAGCGAGGATGATGCTCGATCGAAGCTTAGTTCACTAGATGTTCTTCCCCATCCTTATAGGGGGAATCAACACCATTGGATAAAGTACATGTTCCAGATCATACAATAACTATTTGATCAGATGTCATAGAGCCATCATATCAGTGGGCAGGATTTAATCTTCGCCCTCCATGACCGAACTGTCATCGGCCGTTGAGGAGGCACAACATGTATAAGCGAAGTAATTAGTGTTGTCCACCAATTCCTATTGAGTGTTATTTTACAACATTTCCACTTCGTATTTTAATTTTAATATTTTTCTATAGACTTTCATTTGTAGCTGTAAAAGTTATGTAATATTTACATTAAGGAACTCAAGATTTCTACTATTTGCACTTTGGTCCATCCTACGTCACCTCATGTTCTTATGCGCGTGAGGGGGCATGTATTTTGTGTGGATATCCCTCCTAGTGTGTGTATTTATTTTCGGTATAGAAACATTAAAAAACCTTTGCAATATTTTTGATAATTTTAAAGCATGGCCATATTATTTATATTATTTGAATTTATTACCTTATCAATGCGTATAACACAATTAATTATGAATAATTTCACCTTTGCCCCTGTATTTTCTTTCAGTGTTATTAAATGCTCTGAAAATTGATTTGCTTGAGTTGAGATCTGAGAGCCGAAAGAGGTGCCGATACAATGGTGGTTGGATTCTCTTTTCAGATACCATTGGCCCTTCAAGATTAGTCGTTAGGAACCTTGCATAAGTACCTCGTCACCTGGAGTCAAGAATGTTGTGAGTGATCACCTTTCTAAAATAATAGATGCAAAGACTCATAAGCAATTAGTTGTACCTATCACAATGAGTTTCCCTGATGAAGAAATATTGTCTACCATCTCACTCCCATGGTAAGATGATATCTTGTATACAAGAAAGTTCCACAAAATTGGGAAAAGCTTAATGTTAACAAGTTTCTATCCGAGATATATTTTTACCAGTGGGAGGATCCGTACCTGTTGCGTGAGGGTGTGGATTTTATCTGTAGGAGGTGCATTCCTTAGTATGAGTACACGTGTGTCCTTAATCATTGTCACAAATTAGAAAAGAAGGATATCATTCTGGGAAGCGTACGATAACAAAGGTACTTCAATATGGCCTCTAGTGGCCGTCTCTTTTTAGGATGCAGCATCTTATGTGAAGAACTATACTGATTGTCAGAGAATGGGACGAACTATCAGTTCCAAAGATACAATACCTCTCAAGAATATTTGGATATCAGATGTTTTTGATGCATGGGGGATTGACTTCGTGGTCCCATTACCTAACAGTTAGGGACATGAGTACATCTTACTTGTTATGGATTATGTTAGTCGTTGGGTGGAGGCTATCCCTACTTGAATCATAGGTAGTCATAGCATTTGTCACTTTCTCAAAGACAACATTATCTCATAGTTCAGGATTCCCAAGATTCTCATTTCAGATGGGGGGAAGCCAGTTTATCAACAGAGATGTTAGAAAGCTTGTGAAGGAGTATGTCATTAAGCATCATGTCGCATCTCCTTACCATCCACAAACTAATGACCTGCCTGAGATTTCTAATAGGGGGATAAAAATGATTCTAAAGAAACTTATTCATCCCAAAAGGAAGAACTGGTTGTAGTTGCTTGATTCAGTTCTATGGGCCTATCATGTATATCTCCTTATCGTTTAATATATGGAAAGCCTTGCCCATAGAATTAATTCAAAAAACTTTGTGGGTAGTCAGTGTATGCATTTTGGATTCACAAAGAGCAGGCCAGAGTAGGAAGGTTGATCTGAACAGATTGTTGGAATTTCAAGACTATGCTTATTACAACAACCTCACGTATAAGGAAAAAGTTAAGAGATGACATTACAAACGTATGAGGAGGAAGAATTTCGAGCCTAATCAGAAGGTGTTATTGTTTGAAGCAAAGCTTAAGCTATTTATAGGTAAACTAAAGAGCAAATGGTCAGAGCCTTTCATAGTGAAATATGTATGTGAAAAACCTGCATTGTCATTTCAGGGTTTTCATCTGACGCATAATAGTTTGTAGTCAACAGACACTTGCCCGAAGCCATACCTAGAGCACGATACATTTATGTCCATTGTTGATTCTATTCGTGTGATATTAGACGATGATTATTTGATTTCTTCTGCTTCTGATACATGAGTTTATTTGTATCTTGCATGTACCTTTCATTCTATTCTTTCTTACTTCTTTTTTATCGTTCACCTCTTTTCCACTATGTGTGTGCTATACTTAGGAAGACTAGATCCTAATTATAAGGTAGGTGAATTTCTTGATTTGCTCTATTTTCATTTTATCTCATTACTCATGTAGTTTTTTATACTTAGGGATCCTTTACCTAAGGTATAGGGACCGATGTCATTCATTTCATTCTTGTTTATTTTTCATCTTAGTTTTCTTCTATTCTCTTGTTTGTCCCTCAACTTATTGATATTCTTTTTTATTCCGAAGGATATTTTCCTTATGTAAAGGGGGAAAGCTAAGTGGTTGATTTGTATATTCTTTTCCTTGATTATCCTTGTTGTACAACCTTCTCTACTTAGGATTATTTGACCCAAAGTATAATAGGATAACCAAACCAACTTCTATTCATTTATTCTCTGAGTCATTGTAACATAGGATTCTTTTTGCTTTTCTATACTTAGCACCAGTAATGTCTTCCTTGTCGCTTCTTGGTCAATATGTGGACATAACTCGAGCTAAGTATAGGAGGGTGTTGTATACATTGTATGCATACTTTAGCCATAACTCATACTTTATTGTGTTTTAATAATATGGCTCATATTTAAAAAATTAAAAATTTTTTTGTAAAGTAATTTGTAAAATATTTATAGGAATTATTTGTAAAATATTTTTTGTAAAATATTTTGTAAATACATTTGTTAACATATTTGTAAAATTTTTGTAAAACACATTGTAAGCTCTTTGTAAAAAACTTTATAGTATTATTTTTGTAAAAATTGTTATAAAATATTAGTAAAGTCATTTTATTTGTAAGTTGTTTCAAAAAATTATTTTTGTATTTATTTTTAAAATATTGTTAAAATGTTTGAAAATAAAATATTTTGAAAAATTGGTTTATAAAATATTTGTAAACTAGATTGTAAATCATTTTTATAATAATGTATGCAAAACATTTGGAAAAATCTTTTAAAAAACATTTGTAAATAGTTTTCAGAAATGTTTTGTAAATTTTTGTAAAATTTTGGGAAAAGTATTGTATTTTTTTGTAAAATTCTTTTATATATTTTCTAAATTATGTTTTGTAATAACTTGTACATAACTTGTCTTGTAGAATATGTATACAAAATTGTTGTAAATTTCGTGTATATAAAACCCATAATTACTTGTAAATTATATATATATAATTATTTTTAAAATAGAACTCATTAATAAAAGCCGTATCAAAAATTTGTAAATAAATCCTTTTGTAAAAAATTGTACGTAGAACTAGTTATTAACATTCTTTTTTCTAAATAAATTTTTTGTATAAAATTTGTATAATTCTTGTATATAAATTTGTATAAAATCCTTTGTAAATATGTATATACTCCTTGTTAATACTTATAAAATACATTCAATTCCCTTACTCTTTCAAAAATACATAAAATTGAAAAAGTTAAAATTCATAAAAAAATTGTAGAGCTCTTTGAAACCCACATAAAAAGTTTAGATCAAAAAACCTATTTTAATAAAAATTTGTTGCAATTGCGTTAGCATGCTTCATAGTGATATTGATAATTTAACTAGTCTGGAATAAAGCCTAAAGAATGGAGATTGGTTAAGACATTAATCCACATAATTTCAGAGGAACTTATAAGAACTAGAGTTAAGACTTTTCAGGTCAGAGTGACTTAACTTTTGGAGTCCATGAGGCTATGTTTACATGTCATTAGATTGGTCTAAGTAGAATATTTCTAGACATTTGCATGATTCTTTTTGACAGTGACCTAACTTGGATAAGAACTTTGCATAGAGCTCAACAAAGATGAAGTTGAGAGAGGCAGAATCCATAGCTCGAGATGCACACAAATGGAGACATACATAGCCCAATTGGAGTCTAGTGCACCCCAACAAAGTCTAGTGATGCAAAGATCTAAAGACGTGATGCTGTGGGGTGCAATAAAGCTTCAAAGAGGGATAGTCTACTATTCCAAGAATAAAAAACTCCTTATATAAATCATGCAATGTATATGTATGAAAAATAATAAAGTCTCTAAATAATTTCGACTAGCAAAAAGAAAATAAAAAATATTCTCATCGAAGAAAAAAAACAAGCAAGGTAAATGTTTTAAAGTCAAAGTTTTTAAGGAATTCTACAGTTGGAGACTTGGCTACACTAGCCGAGCTCCAAAGGATATGTGGTTGTACTAGTCACAGTCCATTCTTGTCTCTACCTCATCATCTTTTATAGGTTGAACTTGAACATAGAAGGGAATACCTTGCTCCTCAAGGAGAGAGTAGCTAGGCTGAGGAATTAGAGTGACTCTGCTAGAGAAGGTTGTTCTTAATCATTTCAGATGTGGAGAGCAACATTTTACAATCACAATACAAGTAAGATTCATAGTCATCAGGATTTGCATATGAAGAATTATTCTGACCAGACTATTGAGGCGGACATAATAAAGAGTTGATTCTTAATTCCTATTTCCAATAAGGTTCCCACAAACTAATAATCTAAAGGTCCGACCAAGCTCCATACTATGATTTTATGAAGATTAGTTTAAAAAGTAAAATTGTTTTGAGCTCGTTTTTTCCTTTTCTTATTTTAGTCACTTATTCTTCTAATAAGTACTTACTAAGAGACTAGCAAAGGTAAAGTAGATGAATCGCTAATTCATCATATTTATTCATTAAGTTTGGCTTTAAACCCCATACAAAACAAATATAAATAACATTAATTCTCATTTATTAACAATCTAACCACATATATTCATAGTGTATTGTTATAATAATTGTCGCCCAAAATAAATAAATAAACAAAGGAAAAAGAAAGAAAAAGAATGTTGTACATAAGAAATAAAAATACTAACCCTAACCCTGACAATAGGTCAAGTCTTAACCTAAATGACATGGAATAAAGTAGGGGGAGATAGGGTCATTAATGTATAAAAAGATCTCTAAAAACCAATTTCACATGTACACATTCATCATCAATCATTATGAACATATCTTCTATTATTTCTTATTATTAATTCAATCTCACATAAAAATGATTTCTTCTTGAAAATTATGCATAAAATGTATTTTAAATAATATAAAAAATTACAAAAATAAACCATTTGTAGAATAAAAGGAACTATGAAAAAATATAATACTGGAATAGAAAGATCAATATATACTCCACACGAACCTAAAATGAATCAAACTCACTTTCATTTTGTTCAAAATAAAATAATCTTTAAAATGAAAGTAGTTTTATAAAAGTTGGAGTTAAGATGTTAGAGTTAGCTTTTTGGAGTCTCTTTGTATCTCTATTTGTAAAGTGTGCCTATATATCTATCTATTTACTTAATTCTGTACGTTTTTGCACAACATGTATTTTTTATTATTTTGTACATATTCTATATATAATTTATATAAAAGATAAATAAAATAGAAAAAATAGAAAAGAATAAAAGTAAATAATTATATTTATCACATAGATATAATGTACATAAGTGTATTTATTTATTCAATTAAATAATTTTTTAAAAATTAAATAAAAATATATTTAAATTCACCTAAGTATTTTGTAAATAAATAAAAATATAAACGAATGTATATATTTATACTAGTAAATAATTTAAAATATGCATATTATTTAAATATGTATTTTATTTGTATAAATACATGTATTTATTTAATTTGACCAAATAAATTAATTATTGAAATTATTAAAAATCATTAAAAATTCATTTTATTAATTTATAAAAATTTTAATTGAAAAGTTTTAAAATTAATATCATTTACTATTCTATAATTATCTTTTATTTTTTTATATTATTTTATCTTTTTCTGGCTTGTCCTTGTTTGGACCCTCATTCCATTGGTTGGACCCGAGTCAACTCATCCCTTTCCTCTAATTTACCTAATTCCAACAATGACCTGCCTTCTTCATCGATTTATTACGCATTAATGTTTGAGCATCCTACACCCGAATCTGCACATGATTAATCTCCAACTCCACATCCACGCCCAATTCTATTCCATTGCATTTCAGCATCGATTCACACACTCATGCCCAATAACTAAGAGCTTCATGTCTCCTATTCTGATTAGATCCATCTTTGCATCCATTTCCTCACCGAGATCGATTTCTGGAGATAGCTTTTGGTGATAGCAAGTGCTACCCTCGATTAGGAGAGCGAGAGAAGGCAGTGAGATGTGATTCACTGATGGTAGTCGGAGCTCCGACATGCTGAGTTTCCTCAGCTAGCCATAGCCGAGTCTAGGCTAGAATCACCCATTTCCATTTTCTTTTAATGCCATGTATGATTAGATATCTTTAATTACATTTCTTTATAATTTGATTCGATTTCTAGATCTTTATCAGTAGGCTTTTAATATCCCCTCCGATCTTCTCGATGAGAAGTTCCTCTCATTAGTTTTCACCCCCAATTCAATGCTTCACCTCATCTATGATATCCTCTGCTTCTTCATCCCTTCAATCCACGATCTGATCAACTCAAATCTCTAGATCTGAGAACTGGGGTTCTCTCCATCCATACACCTGAACGTAGACCAATCCCTGATCAATTTTCAGTATTTTTAAATAAAAATTAGGTCGAGGACGGTGTCATCAAGCTATAGAATATCTTGTTGATGTGTGAGCGTTCACATGGAGCTGTGATCGAGATCTAGAGACACACCTTCAGTGCATATAGGAGCTTCAACTCCAGGTCTCTGATAAGTGAGACATGTATCCTATTTTCACATCATATTAGCGCGGACTACCGTAAAGAGTTAAATGAGGTGATCAAAGCCTGAACCCATCCCAAATTAGTGAATATCTGGGAAATTGAAGCACATCAGTACCAATCTTCTTCAGTGTTCTTCTAGATGCCTTGGTATCCCTTCGACGAAGAACAAAGTGCACCAGATTCAATCTGAACCATTCATTAGTTCTTAAAGGTGAACCACATGATCATATCTAGAGACTCAAATCTCAGCCACACACTTTGTACATGCCTCGCACGTTTAGTGGTGAATTTACACTTACAACCTCCTTGTATTTTCTTTATTTGTAAATAATACACATTATGTAAATAATACACATTATGCTATGTGTCATGTCAAAATTGTTTGAATAATTTTACTTGTAACCATGTTTCTTTTATAAAATACATTTTATTTCTTCCTTTAGAAACTCACATGGTCTATCATGTGTCTTAAGGTGAAATTGCAACATATCCTGCATTATTTAGTTAATAAAGGACCTATGGATGCTAGATAATTGATTTTTAGTCAATAAAATTACAAATCACATGTTAGGTTAATTTCACATAACATCCTATAAATTATTTACTTGTTAATAAATCATCCAATTGTTTTTTTAATTACATTTCAGTACAATTTCGGTTCTAGTTTATTTCCTTTATTAAATTTCTAAATAACTTAAAAAATTCATAAAAAATATATTAAGTTCTAATTTAATTGTTTTATATCTCATAAGTTTGTTTTGTAAAATTTCTTTCATTTGTTATTTTAGATTACAAAAACAATACTTATTTACTTTATTGATACGTGAAAATTCATAAAATTTGAAACTATTTTTAAAAATTAGAAAAAACATTACAGTAGCTTTCTTTGTTGTCTTCTATCACTAATATAAAAATCAACTAAAAACACAATCAGAAAAATGTAGAAACCCAAATATAGAAAAAATCTTATAAAAATTATAAAAAATCACAAAAATAAATATTTGGTCTTGTTTGAAAGATTAGCAAAAATATTTTTGTATAAATAATATTTCTAGTTCTCTTTCTTTTATTTTATTTACAATTTAAAATTACCTAAAATAGTAGCTATTTTTACTATATACATTGTTTTCAGTTTTAAGTCTGTAAAAATCCATAAAATATAAAAATACTACATAATCACAAAATTAGTAAAATTTGATAAAAACACAAAAAAATTTTATTTTTTATTTTTGTGCATTTTTTAGTTATTTAAAAAGTAATTTTTTTAAATTATATATTACTTCTAATTTGTTTTAAAAAAATAAAAACATAAAATTTCAAAAAATAAAAATTCAACTAAAACGTAAAAATCAGAAATTATTAAAAATAAAACATTTAAAAATCCATTAAAAATACATTAGAAAAGGCTTAAAAAGCAGAAAAAGAAAAGAAAACAAAAATCTATAAGAATTAGCAATAATTAATTCCTCTTATTTATTTGTAGCCTCCTTGAATTCGATCTTGGAAGTCATACCTGGTAAATAGAGTCGAACATTCTTCTCTTAGAAAAAAAAATTTTGTTTGAATTTGTTTTAGTTGGCAATGATACTTCCACAGTCATCATTCATTGATATATTTTTACTAAAAATTTTAAAACCTGAAAATTTTAGTTCAACACTTGCCCCGGTAAAAAATTTAATTGCTTTGCATTTTAATTAAATAATTAATTTAAGGGAGTTTTTAATAATACGAGAATGCCTGACTACAACTATATGATAATATTAGCTAGGGCATCTACTGTTTTTCAACTGGACAACCTCCAAAGGACATGTAACTAGACTATTCACAATGCATTCTCTTTTCTACCCCCTCTTCTTGAGTTGGTTGCACTTGAACTTGAAAGGGAATAACCCGCCCCTCGAGGAAAGAGTAGCAATATTGGGGAATTTAGATTACCTTGCTGGAGAAGACATTTTCTTTGCCATTATCAGATGTGGGAGCTAGATTTCACATTCATTGTCATAGGGGCTTGCGTATGAATAGACTTGTTATGACCTAACTATTGAGGTGAACTGAACAAAAATTTGTGGAACTTTAGATTGTTAAGTTTTAGATCTTACTCCCTATAAGGTTCCCCCAAAATAATAATCCAAAGGTCTGACAAAGATCCACACTTTGATTTTATGAAGATAAGTTTAAGAATCATAACCACTATAAGTTCTTTACTTTTCTTTTCTTTATTTTCCTTTTTAGCACTCATTATCCTAATAAGTGTTTGCTAAGGACTAGGAAAGCTAAGTAGGGATGTGATGGATACCCCTTCATTCACCTTTATTCTTTCATGTTGGCTCTAAATTCCTTGCAAAATACATCTAAATATCACTAACTTGCATAAACTAACAATTATCACTTTTATAAATAGTGGAAGTCCATACATTTAAACCAAAGATAAAAGAATAAAAAACAAAAGAAAAATAAAGGAGGTATCTATGATACCGACTGACTTTGAAGCATGAGTCCAAGTCAAATATTGACTAGGTCAATTGAGAGTAAAGTTAGGTGAGATAGGGTGAAATAATGTCCAAAAATGCCAAGAACACCCTAATTATTCTAGGTATAAAATACTTTGAAAATAGACCAAACATACATTATTTTATTATTCATTATACATACCCCAAACAATAATGTGTTTAACACAGAAAATGTACATAAACATGGATAGAAATAAAAAAATCATTGCAAAAATTAATCACATACAATACACTCAATTGAAAAGTTGCAAATAGAAGTTCATTTATCAATATATTCTCCACTAACTAAAAATGAACCATACTCACCTCCATTGTATTTCAAATTGAATTGCCTTTAAAAGGAAGGTTGTTAAGATTCAAAAGATAGCTAATTGTGGTATCATGGTACTTGAGCATCTGTATATAAAGAATTTATTTTATTCTTTATATTCTTTGTCCCTTTACATTTTTCAATTTATGTATATATTATAAACATTAATTAAATCTCAAATACAATTTTAAAGCACTAAAAATAAATAAATTAATTAATAAATATTAATATTAGTATAATGTGCCTATGTTATAAATACATGTATTTATTTGTAGAAATATATAAATATGTATTGTACATAGTGATAAATAAATAAATTTTTAATAAGGATATTATGTATATAACTATTGAAATAAAAATATAAATACATAATATATATAAGTGTAAAAACCTATAAATATTAGTATGAAAATAATATACCCTGTTAATAAATTCATAACAAATATAATAAAAATAACTGAAATATTGTTTAGAAAATACAAAACATTTTTCATGTTTTGAGTTTTTAGATATAAATTCATTAAAATTTTATTTTAAATTTTCTTGTATTTATTTTTTTTCTTCTGTCTTTTAGCCTCCCACATGGCCCAATCAGGAACGTTGGATTGTTGACATACGGTTAACACTTCCCCCTACAGCCTAGACTCTGACAGAGTTAAACAACTTAGTCACTTCTCTAATATTTTACATCCCCTCAATAACTCTGATCGCCTCCACAAAAATTGTTCCTCAGATCACACTACACCACACCTTACATCTATATCTCAGATACAACCATCGTGGTGCATGTTATATTTGATAAAAGTCACCCCTTCCTTCTATGATATAAAAATCCATCTTCAACCTCCATCTCCGGCTAATCCGTCTTCAACCCACCATAAACCCTTCAATCCTTAACTAGAGTGAACCCCTAGCAATAGGTGGAATTTCCCTTTTAACTCGAGGTGAGGAGAAGGAGGTTCAGGTATAATCCGACCATCAGCAGAGCACTACCACTAGGTCCTCTGCTCCTAGGTCCTCCAGACCTGGTGATACATATCCTTAGTCATTTTGCTTCACATATTCATTCTTGGTTTAGATATGCATTTTATTCATAGTCGATTTTTCTTAGTTAGCCTAAATCACAAAAATTAAGTACGCAAGAGAACTAGGCTCCATCCTTTGTATACCATGAATCACACCACGTTCTGACTCGCAAAGCATACCACCTTCTTCCCCTTCCATTTCTTCATCTCTAGATGCTGCCAATTCCCCTCCATCTTTCTCACATGAAGGCATCCAATCTCTACTTCCATCGCCCACCAAAGATCTTCCACCCCAATCATCCATTGCCCAATTCCACCTAATAGCAGGTCGAGGTGCATCGTCATCGAACCCATGGTTTTTTGTGCATGTCTGAGCATGAGAACACCCAATATAGTGTTGTTTTGACCTTAACATGAACCTTCTAGTTGTTCTAACCTAGCTGAGCTCCTGAACTCTCCTCAACGAGGCACAGACCCTTTGAGAGCATCTTATCAACACAAAAGGCTTCGAGGAATCATTTATACCTTCTTCGAGCCTCGAAAGATGATGGAGATACGAGGGATGGTTGATCAAAGAAGCACCAGCTTGATGTTCTTCCATATTCATCATGAATAGTAGGGACTGTCCGATGAGGAGCAGGCCCCAGGTCTAATTGCACGCGTTGATATGAGGCGAAGTGTGCCCCGTCCATCCATCCAGCTTATGTGGCATGCCCGCGGTCATTAGATTGGATCTTCCCCGCATGTGCTACGCACGCACCCAGTTGGGTATTTTGCACCGACCCTACCTCCTTTTGTATTTTGTATTTAGTCATGTAAATAAAAATTACATGTTATACCTCTAGGATCTTTTGTAATTTGGAAGTTGAACTTTATTGCAATTTATATTTAGTCCATGTTAGGCTCTGTGAACATCAAATATTGGATATTTTACGTCATTAGCCCTAAGATTTTGTAGGGTTGTTAGCAATTACATGAAGACTTTCTATGAATTACAAATAGGTCCATATTCGACTTTTTATTTATTTCATGTATTTTATTTTTATTAAATGCTTTGTTATGTTAAAAATGATTCTTGGGACATGGATCTTTCAATTTTTTTCATTAGGCATTTAAATTAGTTTTCCTATTCATAAATTTTCAAAACAATATTATTTTCCACTTTTATCATTTAAAAATCCATAAAGATTCAAGCATGTCTCAAAAAATTCAAAAAAAAGATAGTTAACATTCTATTCTACAATATATCAAAAAATCACTAAATTGATACAAATATAAAACCTAAAAACCTCAAAACCCAAATTCTTATAAAAATTCTATAAAAATCAAAAAATATTGTTTTACATTTTTGAATTCTTTTTATATATAGTTTATAGTAAAAAATTTAAGTCTTATTTTTAATTTATATATTTTTAAAAACCCTAAACAACGTTGCCAAATTATCTTATTCAATGTTTTATTAATGTGTGACTTTTAAAATCCCTAAATATATAATAATCCCACAAAAACGAGCAAAAACGTATAACAATATAAAAACAAAAAATATTTTATTTTCTTTATTTTGACGTATTTGCATAATCCAAATAGACACTTCATCAAAATATTGTCAATAATATCCTTATTATTATTTACCATATTTAAAAAATAATTTATTTTCTTGTAAAAATAATAATAAAGTAAAAAATGAAATTCATTAAACACATAAAAAATAAAAAAATTAAAAAAACATAAAACATTTGTCTATATAAAACCCAAAAAAATATTTTAAAAAAGACAGACAAATAAGAAAAATATAAAAATAATCTAATTTTTTTAATTAATAATAATTAGCAATAATTAACCATATACCCAAGTTTTCTCTTAATGTTTTGACACTCTTCGTACTCGTCCCAATACACATTTTTAAGAGTAATAATAAATATTGAATAACACAAACTTTGATATTCATCTATATATTGTGGGTTGATTGTTGCTTTACTTAGAGAGATATCTGGTTGTCGTCGTGTTGCTTATCTAATTTTGTTTATAATTTGTTTCAATTGTTTTATCATCACTGTGAGGGCCCTCATATCAAGGGGGCACTTCTTGGGAGGTCCAAGGCACCCAAATGACTCGGAGGCTATCTTTCATGCCAGCTAACAGGGAGAGAAACAAAGGATAACTAAGAGCTGCGAAGAACATCCATTTTTAATTACTTATGTTAGATTAGATTAGTTTGCATTTTATTTTGGTAAGAGAGAGACAAGAATAATTAATTTGTAATATTTAGGCTCTCTGTCACTTAGATAATTCATGGGTCCATTTCATCAAGTGTCTCTTCACTCTAGGGACTGGATTGGATCTTTCATTGTTTCCTCACTATTATCTTTATTCTACCATATTTACCTTTGTTTATATGTTGTTTATTGTTATTTTTGTTTTTTACCATATTTTTTGTTTTACATTTTGTGTGCTTGTTCCCTTAGTTTTAGGTTTCTATTGTGTTGAGCCCATTAACTCTTAGGTCCAAACCCCTAAATAGAATATATGTTCCTATTGACATTCGGTTGGACTTAGTCAAATAAAATCAATGCTTATCTCCAATAGATGTTCTACTTAGGGCGATTTCATGTTTGAATTACATACATGTTAGTTTAATTTTATGTTCATATAACTTGCATGTAAAGTGTGGGTGTAAGGTACGTTCCATTCATATTTTTTCGTACATTGGTTTTGCCGTCTTCCTTCCCTTGTTTTTTGTACATAGGAATAAAAAGGAAAACAATTCATCCACCTTGATGATAGTGGAATAACCAAATGGCTCAAGAGTTGACCCTACTACTATCCTTCAGGTTGGGTCATATGCTTTTCATTATGCCATATACTGTTCACCTATTGAATCATGGGTGGAGGTGGAAAGAATAGCTTGATGTATGTCTAATGCAATGAAAGGCACAAAAACTATTCGCATCTATTGTGGCTATGCTGATAGGCCCTGGTCGAGTCTCTCTACATAATACACATTCTGGATGGACTGAGGTTGCATTTTATTTTGTCTTGATGGCAGATGAATCGGTTGTAGTACTCACAGACTAACACAAGTTGATCGTGCCAAATATAAGCTCTAGCTTCTTCATAATCTGGTCGAGCTTTCCAGATTTTCAGTTCTTTGTTCGATCACATTAAGTTTCTCAAGGTCCTATAATCGCTTCTCAATAATATAAACTTTGGACATGAGGTTCCCGATAATGCTCAGTTTGGAAATGTAATTGTTATCCTCTTTGTAATATGCCACCATATTGATGGTATTGTGGAGCTTCTATAGATTCTTCTAATATGCACAGGATAAAGATAATGTGACTAATCTGTCAGCCATCTTCTCATAGTGTTTCTAAACAACATCCCTTATTGAAATGAGAGCTCCATAGGCAACATCTATTATCTTTTGATTATCTTAATTCAAACCCCCAAAGTAATTCTGGACCAAGCTGATCTTCGGCATATCATGATGGGGGTACTTCTTATGTAGATACTTGAAACGTTCCCATGCCTCATAAATCGGCTCATGGGACAATTGTGAGATGTTTGAAATCAATCCTTTCATCTGATATAGATGACCGAAGGATAATATTTTTGTAGAAAAACTAATTTTAGCTCTTGTCAGGGTGTCTTACCACCTTCCCCAAATTATTAATCCAGTAAGGAGACTTATTCATAAGGCTAATGGAAGGCAGACATCTTAACTACATCCAATGGGATGTTGGGGTAGTGCATTGTTCTGCCGATGTGGTTGAATGTTGCAGGTGTATGCATGGTTCCTTATTTGTATTGCCATGGAATGTTGGCAAGAGAGAGTAGCCATGGCTTTAGCTTGAAGTGTCGGTCGATTTGTTATATTTGGATCCAATCTGTAACATGATTAACTCCAGGGTTGTATGTTTCTTTCGGAGTTGGCTTCAATGCCTCTCTCCTCTCCTCATCTCCTCCATGGTGTCAATATGTCTGATGTTCTTATCCTCCTTTGTTCTCTCAGTCTCTTCTCATCTCCATAAACATTTCCTGTAAAGCGTTTTGAGCCTCATCTTGTGTGGTCAACTGATATTTTATATCCTGGATGGAGGATAGCATTTGGTTATTGACCTTTTTTGATCTTGTGGTCGCACCTTCCCTCATTAAGGAGCCATTTCAGTTTCTAGTTACGGTGATGATTCTATATCGAGTTATTAATCTACAATGGGAAACATACTCTGATCAGTCTTGAAATATACACCAGATGATTTGAAATGTTCAAGAGTATGGTAAATCCTGAACTTTATTAGAGTAGGGGATGTGAATGGAGTATTGTCGGTCTCCATTTAGACATAATAGAACTTGGGAAGAAAGCCATACTGAATTTTTAGAGAAGAAAGAAGTGGGGAGTCATGAGAGAGTTTCAGAAAGTTTGAACCAATCTCTCTGGAATCATCTTGACTTATTAGAGATGCCAGTATCAGGAATCGATGTAGGTATCCATGATCATAACTAAACCATCCAAGATCTGACATCTTGGGAATCAAAAAGGAGTTAGTTGAGGAATTAAGAGTACGAAAATGAAAAATAAATAAAGTGAAGAGTAAAATAAGTGAAGGCTCAAAATGAGAAATATGTAATGAAAGAATTAAAAGAAGTGTGAATAAAAGGGCGCAAGTGCATGTTGTTTTTTATCTTTGACCTAAATTATATCAAACAAACCTCAAAATGAAATGGGTTCACCGAGTCAACTATGAAGCTATGAGAGTTATGCCTTTCATCTTGGTATTTATTTTTATTTTCAATCATTCTTTCAAATTAAGCTAAGAGTTATCTCTATATGAGAGTGAGTACTACCTGACAAGTGTCATGCACTTCCTACTTCCTTTGCAACATGTATCATGTACTTTTTAAAGTTCCTTGATATTAGATCTGGGACCATTATTCAGTTAAATATGTAGAGAAAGGAAGCCGATATAACAAATCCAATACTTCCCTTGGAGGGTACTTAGATGTGGCATAATGAGATCGGGTACCAACATCGCAGTACCCCTATGCATAGTAATTCAGACCAAACTCACAAACGAACTTAGCCCTACTCACCCACACAACAATAGAAGCACTAGTGCTTCATGAACCAAGGTGATAGTCAAGGCAGTTCCCATGTTCGGATTTGGGCTCTAAGTCTTTAGCGTTATGCCTCACTCAGTCTTGATGGTACATGAAAGCAATGCGGGCTTTGTGAACCCAAACTAATTATGTCCATTAATCATATTTATTTAGGTCAAAGTTTTTTTACAATCCCTTATTAAATCGTCTGGTTTTTCACTTTTTGGAGTTTTTCATGTAATCACCTCCAACATCAGCCTTCTCAGCACCAGTTTCCATAGAACACTCATACATGGAGATAGAATTAGTAGTAGTTGTAATATCGTCATTAACAATATCACTATCAGTCGGCTACTTAGTATCATCTTCAGCTTCCTCTTCCTCCACATAAACAATAGTATCCTCCTTAAACTTTCTATTAAAACTACCGCTCACTGCCACTACACCATTATTAGAGTCAACGAGCTCAGTTCACCGAATAAATTAAGGTAGCACTAGTGAATCCTGAAGGCTAGGGTTTGGGCCTTAGCACATCATGGATGTGTGAAGGTCACATCAAATGTGATCTAGAGAGACTATTCATACTAGTTGCCTGGGTAGTAGAAATTAAAAATTTTAAAAAGACCAAAATACAAGATTCGAGAGCACTTCTTGAATCATTTCACCAATATCACAAACAAGAGATATGAATACCTCTTTAATCATAGCTACAATAAATGTCTCTAAAGTAAGAGACCTCTATCTCAAGTCTGATGTGACGGAGGAGACACATGCGAGCGCATATCAATCCAAGTCAAATATCTAAACAATGAATCTACGGATTTCATCTCATCAAATTCGACATCTTCTTCACCAGCAAGGAGCACCGAGGAAGATGAATATCCACAAGCGGTCGACGCGATAGCACAACGATGTGGCGACAATGAAGATTTTCTCTAGGTCAAGAGGTGGATGACCACTTTTGCGAGAGAGGAGGGTGATGAGAATGAGTGAGAGAGTTTGCACTCACAATATATATTGTAAAATAAGAGCTATTGTTTCCCTTTATTTTATAGAAATTTGGATGTTCATGGATCACAATCCATGTACTTCACAAAATTAATGATTTAGATTGTTTTGTGCTTTTAATCAATGGTCAAGATTTTGTTGCACAAATTTGCAGTAACAATTAATTTAATTGAAATTAAATATTTAAAATAATCATCACTATAATTTAATTTAATCAAATAAATAGGTATAAATGGATTAGGAAGGAGGAAAGCCCCATTCCAATCATGGAGAGGACGACCATCTTGATTTACGACTCAAGGGTGGCCATCCACTCTCCATAGTTGGATGGTGTCTTCCTTCTTCCAAATATGCGATATTTTTTATCCTTCATTATTTGATACAATTTTTATTTCAAATTTATTAACAAAATAATTCTAAATTATTTTGTGACAATTTAAGTCATGACATCGAAATATCAATCATATTCATACATCTAAAATAAAATGTAAATTGTATTTACAATAAATTGTTCAATCTGAATCCAGCTCACGTCTACACTTAGTTCATAAATGCCAATTACATTTAGCTCTTGATACTACATTACAAATCATATTTAGAATACATATGATCACATTTGCAAATCACATTTATAATTCATATGATTAACATGGACCTCTCAAAGATGTTCCATTAAATCAATGAAGTCTAATCTTCTCATTTCATTTGAATCGTATTCAGATCAATGTCCAACATTTGTACTAAGATTATACTACTTCTATATAGAGATGAGTCATAAAAATTCAAACTTGTTTCATCACTCCCTCAGAATGGAGGTGTCATGGTTATAAAATTTATGATCACATCACCCTCGAGTATTCCTATTACTCGTACCCTGCATACTAGAAGACCTAGAATAAACCAGAAGTTTTAGATCACTTTTGACATTCTTCTTTTGGGTTTTATCATTAAGTTTCTCATTCGGTCATTGGGAGTTGTTATCAATTATATCTTTCCAAAAACATATATCATACCTACAAATTCTTGTCATGCTTCCAAAGAAAGACGACCATGCATGGAATTTGATTGATCCCTATACCATATGAGTTGGATTATGTCCTTTCGTTCAATAGTGAACTCGTATGATCCCATTGAGAGATAGTATTACTCATATGCCCTTATATGCACACCAGTTCGCTGGTGAATAGACCTTTATTAGGTCATCAACTTGATGGTATGTCAAGTGAACATACTTATACGTATAGTAATACATCTATCTCTGGTTAGAGGATGCTTCTGAATCTACATTTCATCATCCTCCATTTATTTTAGCTTAAAATTCCTTATAAATATCAATAAATTTATTCTTTTACTAACATTGATTCTTGTGTAAATATTGTATATTTATGACTAATTTTAACCTAAATAAATAAATAAATATACACATAAAAAATACGAAAATAAAAGATGATATATATGTAATAGATACATGTTTATTATGACCCGGAGAGAAGGTCAAGACTAGTCCTAATCGATTAGGAATAAAGTAGGGGGGGATATGGCCTAAATACAAAAGATTCAGAAAATCAATCCTCATTTTTGCACATCTTTCACTTTTATATTACTATATATATTGATTATTCTTTTGACTACTTTATTTATACCCAAATTCACCTCAAATATAATTTTTTCGTCATGAAAATTTTACATAAAAATCTTTTGTAAATAAAAATAAATAAATGCAAAAAAAACAACCAATGTACATTGTGTCAATAATAAGACTCAAAAGAAGCCACAAAACTCAACTTGTCATATCAATATCTTCTCCACCAAAACATAAAATTAATCAAACGCACTTTCATTGTACTTAAAATTAAAAAATCTTTAAAATAAAGTTTTTTCATAAAAATTAGATTTAACATGTGAAATGTAGTTTTTTGGTGTGTTATTGTATATTATACCTAAACATATTATGTGTATATAATCTGTATATTTTCTCCTTTGTATTTTTTATATATTTAATTTTAAATATTTTTATATATTTTATTTAACTTATATAAAATAAAAATGGCTAATTCAAAGATCAACAAAAATAAAATCATGTGCATATTGTATATGCACCATATCGTACATATTGTAAATATACCTATTTATTTATACTAATAAATCACTTCTTAAAAATCAAATAAAATATCATTAAACCCTTGTATATCATTGTAAATTTAAAAACTACATTTTTATTAGTAAAATTAATAAATTAAAAATCAAGGTGTTGTAAATATAGGTATATATACCTGTAATAATACATTTTATATATTTATACCTTTGTATATGATTTTTCTAATTAATTAAAAATCATATAATGTAACTATATTTAATTCTTAACATTTTATATTTATATTATTTAATTATTTAAACTCATTTTTGATATTTTTAATTTATTTAACTTTTTTATTGTTATTTTGTTGTTTTTCAAATTTGTCTTATTCTAAGCACCTTCCCATTGGTTGGACCAGGGTCAGTTGACTCGGGTCAACTCCCTATTCCACCTACATTCCCCGCTCATCTCCGCATCAGTGGTTCTTCGTCGAATTTTTCCAGCCACTCTGATCCTTAACGCCCCCACATTCTTCTCTAAATTTTCAACCTAACCTATTAACTCCCTCACCACATCTTTGAAACCATCAATCTAACATAAATTGGCTTGCATTTCAAGTTCAAAAGCCTGCCGGAGCCAGTGGCCATATATACGTCCAGATCTTCATCAGCCCTGGTTGATTAGTTTTTTGCCCTCATTTCTTATCAAGATTGAGTCTTAGAGCATGCTTGAAGTGACAACTTGAGCTTACCATGAGCAAAAGCATGAGAAAGAGGCTAGAGATACGATCCAGTTACTTGTTGGACTTTTACCGGTGTAGTCCCGACTTTCTCCCATCACAAGAAGATCGAGGCAATTTCCCTCTATTTCTAACCACCACAAGTAGACATAGGTTTAATTTATCTGATTTTATTTTTTATTTTTGCATTTTAATTTTTTATTTAGACATATCAGATACTTCTTCATTTTCCTTCGATCTACAAGATCGGAGGTGTTCCGGTTACTTTCATATGCTCTCATTTTCACCTTCGCACATTATTTCTCTATCATCTTCCACATCTGACCCCCTCAGATCACTCCAGATCTGAGGTCCGATCTCCACCCATTCATCCTAGTTGAGATCCGCATTCATCCCCGATTTTCCTTGTTTTACTACTAATACAATGGTCGGAGCAACTCTCTGAGCAATCACATCTCATTGAAGGTTTTGGAGTGTACCTGGGAGCTATTAACATGATTTGGAGGTTCTCCTGGAACATCATATTTTGTGTCCTCCAGATCGTGTTCTAGTCATCGTCGACCATCATTAATCCATAGAGGAGATAAAGGAGCACTACAGGAAGTTGTTGCACCATCAGAAGGAGATTCTGGTAAGGAACGAGCGAGATCTTCTCATTCGAATCTCGATGGAGGTCACCATCAAACTTGTTCTTCCATCATAATCCATAGCCACACGATCAAGAACAATATGTCTCGGTTAATCATGACCATTCACTTTGGCCCAATTCCATGCCATGGATCATAATTCTAGATTTGTACCTATCCGCCCAAACACGCCCCGATCGTAGTTGGTCCATCAGAGCTTCAACACAGATTAGTTGTCTAAGATTCCACGTGTATTAAAGGTACAATTGCACCTACAACCTTATTATTTATTCATTTGCTTATTAGTCCCTCCAGGGATACACGTCTATTTGTCGTTAATTGAACAACTACATTATTTTCCCTGCTACATATTTTATTTAATATTTATTCCTGCTTCAATTGCAACAAGTTCTTGCATGTGACCTTTTGTGAAAATTATTATAAAAATACTTGAAGTTTGTTTTTATCAATCAAACCCTAAAATAAATTAATTTCTTTTATGTCCAATCCAACGCATTTCATGTGCATCTAAAATCATTTTTTGGTAAATTACACATTGTGTCCTTATATTTATTTGTTTATTCATTATTTAGTCTGGAAAATATTTCTCTTTGCATCCATACCCCTGTAAGCCTACATATTATTTTGCATGTTAAAATGAATTAAAAATTGCAAAAACCTCATTAAAAATAATATAAAATTTATTTTAACCTCTTATTAATCTCATCTAATCATACTAATTTTTATGTTGCATTTTTATCTTTTTATTAAATCAAAAATCATAAAAACATTCTCTATCTACATTTAAAAATCAATAAAATATAAAAAATTCTAAAAATTCCAAAAAACCATGCTAGCTTGTTTAGATTTATTTAATTTTCTGAGCAATTTTCATTCCTTAATTATTCACATAAATGAAAAAATGGAAAAACATTGAAAATAATAAAAAAAATTACGAAATCATTGAATACTCAAAAAAATGCAAAAATACTTCTGCAAAAAAATCTTTTCATCTGTATTTATTTCTTTAATTTCTAATTTGATTTTGTATTTCAAAAATCAAAAAATATCCTCAATTTTTTTGCATTATTTTATATTTTTGTTTTTTATACTTTTTAAAAATTTAGAATTTATGGAAAAATAAAGAAAACATGAAAAAAATCAAAATACAAAAATAACTTTACTTCAAAATTTCGTCTATTGTTACTAAACAAAAAAAATAAAAAAGTTACCTTTTCTTATTCCTTTCGTTTTTTTCATTTATTCATTTTTATTTTATGTTATTTTTTAAAATTAAAAACATTTGCAAAACTTTAAAAATAGTTAAAAACTGTAAAATTTGAAAAGCAAAAAATATATAAAAATTAAAATTCCATAAAAATAAAAAAGACAAAAACATCAAAAAACATGAGTAGTGTGCATTGATCTTCCTTTTCCCTTTCTTTGATTTTTCACTGAATTGAATAACCCTTAAGATTTATGTAGCCTCTGTGAGTTTGATCCTACGCTATAAACGTAAATTAAAACAAAATTCTCTTGTTAATATTTCTTTATTATATATTATCTTGAGTAATCAATAAAAATTTGATTGAGGGATTTTTCGATTTGCATCGACATTGTAATTAAATCATTAAATTAAAACCACATATTTCCCTTCTCAGAAAATGGTGCCATTGTCGGGGAGGCACGACAAGGGTATCTTGGTTTTCCTTTTAGCATGTTATTCTTGGTTGTAGATACCTGTATGTGTTCTTTCTATTTTTGTCTTCTTATCTTTGTCACATATTTCTTGTACATATTTTCTGTCACTTGTTTATTTCATTTGTCTCTTTTATTCTTGTCATTTCTTCATTTTATTTCTTATAAATATATAGTGTGAATTCCATCTTATTGAGGAGTGAGCAGTCACTTTGAATTGAGGGAGCTTACACATTGCTTACGAGATTCGATTTGTTGAACACCGAAAGTTCCCTAAGATCAAACTTAGGGATTCATTTAAGATGCATTTCACTTGATCTTCTCATTTCGCCCCTTATCCACCTCTGCCTGTTTCTTGTTTGTTTGTTGATATTGTCTACTTCTTTTTATTCATTAATTTTTGCTCATATTTTCATTACTGTTTTCCTTACATATTATCGTGTTTCTTCTTTCCTGAGAGGGCCTGACAAGTGAAGGCAACATTCAGTGTCAGTGCACCTGAATGAAGTGGAAGTAATTCATTTCTTCACCGAGCTGTAGGAGAGTGTAGGAGGAGCAGAAGAATTGGAAGATGCTGAATTTTTGGAGCAAATTTTTAATTTTCATTTTAGCATTTTATTTCACATTATTTTTGTAAATTTTTTTAATAATTTCTATTTGGCATTTACCTCTTTTTGTGGTTTTCTAAAAGGACATTATATACCTTGTGTGTGAGAGGATTGTTCAACCAAGTGCTAGGGCACTTGGAGGACCTTACTAGTTTTTGTTTTCATTGATTTTATTTTTATTTATTTGCTCGTGGTTTCGTGTGCTTGTGCCCTTAGAAGTAGGTTTTATTATCTTGCTTGATATAGGTAATCGATTAGGTCCAATGGCTTTAAAAGAATATTTGTTCCTACAGACTAGATCATAGGATTGGACTTAGTCAAATTAATTGGTTCTTCCCTGCTATTAGAAGTTATTACGAGGATGGTTCTCGTACATCATTTAGGGTAGTTTTGTTTATATATTTATTTTATGTGTGGATTGCTTTGCATGTAGAGTGTTGGCAAAAGATATGTGTGTCTTCCTTTGCATGCATCATTGATTTCATCGAGCATCAACTTTTCCAAATTCCTTCTCCATCTTCACTCATATAAATCTAAAAAGAATTGAAAATTTTGTTAGATCATTTTCTTAACAAATTTTGAAAAAATTGGTAACTGTATAAAACTAGTACTGCTAAAGAAAACTCGACCCTTAAATAAATGTAAGGACAAAATAATTATTTTGGGGAGAGTAACCCCCTCTTTGTTTGCAGGTACTTACCTCCAAATAGAGTGGATGCGGACACAACCATAAGGATAGAGCCCAAATCCCTAGACTTGTGCCATATGCTCTTGTATACATCTCTCTGGTGTATGGTTGACATGCAAGCACTTGCCTCAGATGTTAGAAAATCATTTTGATGTATTCATTATCCTTTCTATCTTTGGGCTTGATATTGAAGACGATAGCCTGAGCAGATAGTTCCATTGATTGGGGAGGATTGAGGATGTACGCAGGGCGATAGTGGCAACTCACCCTATGTGCTTGGTAGTAAGGAACTTCTTTTAGATTCACTAAAACTAAAATTTAAAATATAAAAGGCTGAAGTCTTACGGTCTCCACTGTGTCCAGTAGGAGAATAGAGGTTTTTGTACTGTTTTTATTTATTAGTGTAAAGATCCTTTCGCACCCTTCGTGCATTTTTTTCCTTTTACTTCTTGTTTTGACCTTCTTGCTCTCGCATCTTTCATATTTACATCACTGATATTCGATTGGTGTATTTTACATTTAGACTCCATGAGCTCATTTCACACTCCAGTTCGGTCATCTTCTCTTCTAGAAGACTCACTTCCTGAAAATCCATCTTCATCCAATCGTCCATCTACTCATCCAATCTAATGTTTGAGATTGACTCTAATATATAGCTATCATTTGAGACTCCACAATTTTTTAGGACAATTCTAGTGCCCTACACATTTTCAATGTTAGAATCAGAGCACTTGATGCCACCAAAGGGAAAGGGTTCCAGGGCTGAGTAGAGCGAGTTTAGTAATATGATGTTGGCCTCCATTCAGGCCATTCAGGCCATTCAGGCATAATTAACTGAACAAATTGACGTCCGGGTTGGATTGAAGACATGATCCTAAGGCCGAGGAATGATAGACAAGGTAGGAGAGGGGAGGATGAGAAGATAGAGGGAGGTGGGAATCGGGGAGGAGGTGATCATATTGAGCTAGTGGCTAAGCTTACCCTAAAGTATGCACATAATCCATGTGTAGTATAGGCCAACACATGGATATAAATACTTGAGATTAATGGGTATTTTGAGCTTAAGTCTACTATTTTACCTCTACTCCCAATATTCCATGGACATATTCATGAAGAACCATATGTGCACCTCTAATAATTTGACAGAATAAGTGGAACCATACACTATGGACAATGCATTATATTGGATTAATCATTTAGGAAGGGTTGTTACATCCTCGGAAGAGTTAAAATCATCCTTCTTCAACAATGTACTATCCCCTAGGATGACTGAATCAAATGCGGTCCCTGATTGTAAACTTCTCCTAAATGTCCCATGAACCGATTCACGAGGTGTGGGAAAGATTTAATAAGTCAACATAGAAGTTCCCCCATCACGATATTCCAAAGATGAGCCTTTTCCAGAACTTCTTTGGGCACTTGAGAATTAATAACCAAAAGTTGGTAGATGCAGCTTGTGGAGGGTCCCATTTCAACAAGGTTGAGGATGTTCTTTATCGGATTGTTGAGGAGATGGCAGAGAGCTCTGCATCTCTTTCTTCTTCATCTGCTATTCAGATGCATCTCGTACCCCCACAAAGATATCAACTTGATGGCATCAAATGATGTTGATAGGGTTGGCACTGTAGATCTGACCATCATAGGAAATCACTTATCTAAAGTGGAAAAAATTGAGAAATGATCCAAGGAGATTGAGAAGCTACAACTGATCGAATAGAGAACAATGAACATGGATAAGCTGGATGAGATTACAAAGCATTTGGAGCTTCTTGTTAGTACAATTAGTGCATGTAAGAGTACGAGTGCAATAGCTGATACTTCTACTCATGAGCAAATTTCTTCCACTTCATCAAAGGAGAGTACCGGAGGACCGTTTATAGTTCAGCATGTTCACTACGTGTAGACCCCATACTAGGTCCAGCAACAGTCACATCAAATTTTACCATACCAACAGGAGCATCCTTATATTCTTGAGCAGTAGTCTTCACCTCGACCTATCATTCAAGAGGTGAACAACATATGGTTCGATCGAGCGTACAACCGGACTCATCGGTTAAGGTAGTTGAGTTAACAATAAAGTTAGAGGTCGATCCACCATTCTCAGGTAGGGAGACCATACACCCAGCACCAGCAGTTGCAGCCTCACTTCTTTTCTACACCACACTTTCAGATCTGGAGACATGGACAACATCATCTGTAGGCTGCATATCCCCACCAGACATACTATCAGCAATAGTCTATATCTTATGGATAGATTTCACATCCTCCTCCTCCTCATTATCAATAATACTATTATGTATACCAGCTGCCTCAACACTACTTGTCTCAGCAACTACTAGTCATTGAAAAAACCGAGGCACCTTCGGTGAAACCCACATTAGATTATCTTGCATCACTGATGAATAATATGAATGATTATACTCAGAGGATTGATGACATGACCACCACAAAGACATTTATTTCGCCCCAAGTTGAGGCCAACCTAAACAATTTTAGATGCAAGGAGCAGGTCTCCAAGCCCCATCCACACCCGAGACAAGTATGCCCTTGATTTGCATGTTTATCTAACACCATTATCTCAAGATCAGTAGGAGATTGCAGCTGCTCTCACATCAGTTGCAATTGGAGAGATCTGCTGAGAGAGCTTTAACAACTTCATCATCTTCTTCACCAGTTGTGCAAAGATCTTGTGAAGCAGATCCAGATCATGGAGTCTCACCATCTTCTTCTTCACCATCACCACCACCATCTCAATTATTATGTAGAAAAATACAAAAATGATAATATAGAAAGATGTACTGTCGAGTCAGTCATGAAAGAGAACACACCAATCATCGATTATTCTTCTACACCACCATGAAGCAGTCCATCATATTTTTCCTTTTAATCCTTCTATTCATGTAGTGGATAACATTGTACATACTGAATCTAGTTGTCCACATGTATATGATGACTCTATTTTGAATAAGATAAACATGCTTCCTAATGTTTCTTATGATTCTGTTTCATTTCCTTCAGCTTTGAATAAAACTAGAAAAATCCAAAATTTAAAAATAGCACTATATGATCATGGAGTGGTAGATATCCTTCGGAACATCTTTTTAGAGATGCCACTCCATAGGTCCATGGAGTAAATGCATGCAGTCAAAAAGGGAATGAAAGAATCATGTACTCTAAAGCATTGTCTTGAGCATAACATACTAAATAAAACAAATAAACACATCCTAACCATGGTTAGAGTCCATGGCATTAGCAACCTCCCGCTAAAAAAAAGATAAGGGAGCACCTCACATCCATTTCCACATCTTTCATCAAGAGTTTGACTATACTCTTCTCAATAATGCATAATCATTAATCTCATTCCATCCTTGCTACCCACTGAGTTTGGGTTGGGGCCTCTTAGATCCACCAGGTGTTAGACATGTAAGCCCAAGGCGGACCATTCCTACAATAAATGTTATCGTAATATATATGATTTATCCATAAAAGTTAATGATTGTTTCACTCCCTTTCTGCGATTAAGTGAATGAGTTCACTATGAGGTCCCTCTGTACAATTAGGGTTATGTACCATGGTCGTCATGATAATCATATAGATGTTGATTTATTCATAGAGGATGGTTCTTGGATGAATATCTAAGGAGTTAGACAGAAGACTCATCAAGCACCGCCAAATGGTTATTAAGAGATGATCTCCAACCTGAGTAGGAGATGGCAATCCTTTCTCATTAAGGTTGATATCTGTCTGACCTCATGACGTAGGTCCTCTGCATGGGAATAGTGATTCGGAGGTGTCAAATTAGTTATGTCAAAGGGTTGACTTAACGAGATCGAGATAACCTAAGTCCTATATTGAATGTTGTCTAAATATAGGCACACATCCTATGACCAGAGACATATGTATTACTATATGTCTGAGTGTGTACATTTGGCAGACCAATAGGTTGATGACCTAACCAAGGTCTATACACCGGTGAGCTGGTGTGCATGTAAGGGCATATGAGTAATACGATCTCTCGAAGGGATCATATAGGTTCACTAGTGAACCCTAAGACATGAGCTCACTCATGAGGTATTGGGACCAATCAAATTCCATGCATGGTCATCGTGCTTTTGAAGCATAACAAGAATTTGAAGGTATGATATGTGCTTTGGGAAAGCATATGATCGATATCGATTCCCAATGACCAAAATTGGGAAACTTAATGATTAAACCCAAAAGAAGACAATGTAAAATTGATCTATATCTTTATGATTATCATAGGTCTTCCAGTATGTAGGATGTACAGGTGTTAGGAATACCTGAGAGTGATGTGATCATAAACAATTGTATAACCATGACGCTTCCATTCCGAGGGAGTGATGAAACAGGTTTGGATTTTAGTGACTCCTCTCAGTAGAGAAGTAATCTGATATTGATCCAAGTGTTGGACATTGATTTGAGTGAGATGCATATGCAATGAGAAGATTATATATGCGGTCTTGATTTGATCAAGCATCTATGAGAGGTCCGTGAGATCTGGATTTGAGATGTGATCTCAACATCCAAGTCATTATACGTGTAACAATATGATCGCCCTATCCTTATCTCCAAGTATCTACGGATAAAGCGCATTATTCTTGAAAGGGTTCAAGAATAATTCCATAGTTGAATTATATCTAAGCATTGAGTATAGATAATTAAATGTGATTTAATTATCTTGAATAATGTGAATATTGATTCACATTATTAGAATGCTTGTGAATGATAATCCAATATAATTAAATGTGATTTAATTATTATGGATAGGAATAATGTGGATAGCAATATTCAATTATTTGTAATATATTATAAATGTGATTTATAATGTATTAAAGAGAGATTATTATGACTTTTATGTGTTTATTAATTATTGGTGTGAATTGAATTCACATTGTATAATTAATTGAAAATATAGATTACCTTTTGTTTGGGATTGTGAATCTGATTCACAAATTTTTAATGTCAAGATTGCAATATTCTCAAAATTAATTGTGAATTATTTTTGTAGAATAATTTACAACACAAGTTGTTGTAAAAATCATGGAGTAGTGCAATCTCATGAGATTGCCTCCACCATGGAATATGGTAGACGGCTACCATCTCCTATATGAAAATTGGTAGCCGTCCTACCAATTACCATGAGGAGATGTAATCTCCATGAAAATGTCTCCATATTTGCTTGACTTAATTTGGATTGATTATTTTTTTTGATTTATCATATATATTTAATCTAAATTAAATTATTTGTTGTTGTGTTTTACCAACAACAATCTTGACCATTGAAAGAAACACAAATCAATCTCATCCATTCATTTTGTATGTCCCATGGATTGAGATACATGGACTCTCAAACCCTATAAAAAGAGAGGCGCTCTTCTCTCCTCATGGTTACGACAAGAACAAACATCATAAGCTCTCTCCTCTCTCATATTTCACACACCCACTCTTCTCTCCTCCATTGGTGGTCATCTACCTTAAGAGAAGAGGAGATCAACTTCGTCTACTCGTCGTTGTGACGTCGTTTCGACGACCCTCGGTTCTCCTCCTTCTTTGGTGTGATTTGCTCACAAAGAAGGAATTTGATCTCGTGCGAAGAGATCATGAGTTCCACGCTTAGGTTCTACATCTTGGATTGCGAGGATCACATGGTTCATCCCCGCGCTTGCAAGCGTCTTCTCTGAAGATCGAACTTGGGACAGGAGGTCTCTTTTCGTAGAGACTCGATCAACCACGCTTTAAGTGGTATTCCTATATACTTGATGTGGTTTAGATGAAACGATCCAAGAATTGTTCTTGGATCATGTGGTTTCATAACATGAAAATTTTTAATTCCGCTACATAGAACAACTAGTACGACTAGTCGTTCTTCATCATATATGATACGATGCTCACGCTTCCGTGATCCGCTTGAGGATTCGTACGTATCCTTCACCAGGATGATCCTTCAGTTTCCTGATAGACCAATTAAGGGTCCAAGAGGCATTTTAGTGGACGTTATACTAATGGGCAAGGAATGAAATTCCTAGTTGATTTTTTTTATGGATACCTCTACATTATTACTCCATACCTTGATCATACTTGGTCGGCCTTTCCTTCAAACAACTAAAGCAGTAGTTGATTATGGTACTGGAGAGATCATATTTCACTCCTTTTGTGACAAAGTGAAATTGAGACGATCCCCAATCCTAGGCCATCATCGCCGCCAACAAGA
Organism: Ottelia alismoides; assembly: GCA_037367405.1. NCBI lineage: Eukaryota > Viridiplantae > Streptophyta > Magnoliopsida > Alismatales > Hydrocharitaceae > Ottelia > Ottelia alismoides. The sequence continues at coordinate 689,276 of JAZKJV010006944.1, forward strand.
GCATATGAGAGAGAGACAAGTTTCCCTTGTTGATCATTCTGAGCCCTCAATTGATGATAAAGATTGAGCTATACTCTGAAGATCATTTTGAGTTTTCACAGGTACATTTTGAGATTCATGAGACACGTTATTTTTTCTAAGATTACTAGTGAGATACCTCCGACTGAGATTTCTGAGATACTTGTTGAGTATTCTGAAAATCCTGATGAGCCATACCGTTCTGAGCAGAGATAATTCATTGCAGTCCTTTTAGAGATTTTACGTAGTTAGCGTACAATAGCCATGGTGGACAGTTCAAACAGTGCAAATCATTTACCATCTACTGGTATAGTTGTAGAGGTTGTCACAAAGCAAATTCTAACCCCATTTGATCTTAAGGCTTTACCCTCAACGACAAAGTATGACTTCTTTGCAGGTCCTCCCCCCTAAACGTTTATGGTCATCCTCAGTTCATAGTTGACCGATGAACAAGAATCTCACGTGCTAGAGGTTCTTGAGAGAAGCCACAAGGCCATTGGATGGAATATTTCAGATGTCCATGGGATTGGTCTAGCTTTGTGCTCGCATCATATCTACTTAGGGGATGACAACAAATGCTCCCAAGAGTGTCAGTGCCATATAAATCCAAACCTACAAGATGTTATCATGAAAGAGATCAAGAAATGGTGTGATGCTGACTTTATTTATCCAATTTCAGAATCCAAGTGGGTCAGTTCTTTAAATGTTGCCCCGAAGAAATATAGGATTAATATCGTAAATAATGACCGTAGTGAGGAGATTCTTACTTGTGTACTTACTTCATGGCATGTCTGCATAGACTACCGGTGTCTGAATTCATCTACCAAGAAATATCACTTTAGGCTTCCCTTTATTGATTAGATTATTGAGAGGTTGGTAGGGAAAGAGTTCTTTTATTTCTAGGATGGGTACTCAGAGTATAATCAGGTTGCAGTCACTCCTGAGGATCACGAGAAAACTACTTTTACTTGTCTATTTAGCACCTACGCCTTCAGAAAGATGCCTTTTGGATTGTGTAAAACCCTTGCCACATTCCAAAGGTGTATGTTGGCCATTTTTGCTGACATGGTAGGTAGTTTTCTATAGGTCTTCATTGATGATTTCTTAGTCTGCAAGGATTGCTTTAATACATGTTTTGCTCATTTCGGCTAATTACTTCGGCGTTATTTTGATGTAAACTTAGCTCTCTCATAGGAAAAGAGTCAGTTTATGGTTATTAATGGAATTGTATTTAGCCACACCAACTCCAAGCATGGTATGGAGATTGACCTGGCTAAGATTGTTGCGATCTCTAAGCCAGAGACACCACCGAATTTGAAGTAGTTGAGGTCATTTCTCAGACATGTTGGATTTTATAAGAAATTTAGTAAGGACTTCAACAATATCGTCAGACCTTTGACAGAGCTTCTGCGCAATGAGAGTGTGTTTATCGTTGATGATAAAGTACTCCTAGCATTTCATCAAATGAAAGATATGGTTACTAGTGCCGCTTTCGTACAACCACCTGATTGGTGTCTCCCCTTTGAGATCATGATGGACGCATCAGATTTTACAGTTGGAGATGTTTTAAGGCAGAGAAGGGATGGGATACCATTTGCTAGACACTATGCTAGCAAGACTCTAGATGAAGCCCAATGTAATAACATAGACACAGAGAAGGAAATGTTAGCAGTGGTGTTTACATTAGAGAAGTTCAGATCTTACCTCCTTGGTTCGCATGTTATTATATACATAGATCACACTACCATACGATACCTACATGCAAAGAATGATGCCAAACCACACCTTATCATATGGATCCTTCTTCTCCAAGAGTTTGATTTATGGATTCGAGATAAACCTGGAGTAAAGAATGTTGTGTTAGATCACCTTTCCTGGATCACAGATGTAGAAATTTCTTATCAATCAGTACTTCCCATACCAGAGACCATTCTAGATGAGACCATTCTGTCTGTGACCTCACTCCCATGGTCTGATGTTGTGAACTATGTTGTCTTCAAGAAAGTTCCACAAGATTGGATGAAGCACAAGGTAGATAGATTCATGTCATAGATACATTTTTATCAGTGGGAGGATATGCACCTATTTTGCGAGGGTGCAAAATGTATCTGGAGAAGGTGCATTCCTCAAGAGGAATACACTTGTGTACTTGAGCATTGCAACAAATTAGAGTCTAGTGGACATCATTCGAGGAGGTGCATGGCAACAAAGATATTACAGAGTGGATTATGGTGGCAAACTTTATTTAAGGATGCTACATATTATGTTCGAGGTCGTAATGACTATAAGAAAATGGGAGGAACCATCGGTTCCAAAGATACCATGCCTCTGAGATATATACAGATTTCAGATTATTTGATGCTTGGGGTATAGACTCCATGAGCCCTATTTGTGTCAGTCAAAAATATGAGTACATCATGCTTGCTGTGGATTTTGTTAGTCAATGGGTGGAGGCTATCCTTACCCAAGTCGATGATAGTCTTACAGTTGGTTCCTTTCTCAAGGCCCACGTTATTATGCAGTTCAAGATTTCCATGATATGCATTTCAGACAGGGGAAGCCATTTCACTAACCAAAAAGTCAAGAATCTTGTGAAGGAGTATGCCATTGAGCACATAGGTGTGTTTCCTTACCACCCATAGACTAATGGCTTGGTTGAAATTTCAAATACAGAGATAAAGGCGATATTGAAGAAACTTGTACGTCTAGGTAGGAAGAACTAGTCCAAAATGCTTGACTTGGTTCTTTGGGGTTATAAGATGGTGTACAAGTCTCCATTAGGAATGTCTCCCTATAGATTGGTTTATGGAAAGCCTTTCCACTTGCTTGTTAAATCAATTTGCAAATCATTGTGGGCACTCTATGTATGCAATTTGGACTATGAGAAAGCAAGACAGAGTAGAAAATTAGATCTAAACAGATTGCTGGAATTCTGAGATTTTTCATGTGACAATTCACTCGTGTATAAGGAGAAAGTCAAGAATTGGCAAGATAGACTCATTATAAGGAATACTTTCTCCGCTGATCAGAAAGTTTGGTTGTTTGATGTGAATTGAAGTTGTTTACTGACAAGTTAAAATGCAGATGGTCAGGACCATTCAATGTGGGAGTTGTGCATGACAATGGTAGTATTGTCATATATGGGTTGTCATCTGACGCATAACTATTTGTTGTGAACGGACAATTGTTGAAGCCATATGTAGATCATGATACACTCCTATTTGTGGTTGATTCCATATATGTGGTATCAGACAATGATTTTTTGACATCTTTTGCATCTGATACATGAGTTGATTCTCTCTTGTATATATCCTTTCATTTTATTCTTTATTTTTTATTTTATATCACTCACCTATTTTCTATATGTATGATATACTTAATATGTGCTTTATCCTAAGAATAGGGGATGTGAATGGCTTGAGTTTTTCGTTTTTTATTTTGTTTCATCACTCATGTTGTTGCTTACACTTAGGGGTCATTTAACCTAAGTAGAGGGGGAGTGTTTCATTCTCTTTTGTGTTTTTATTTTATTTTATTTCTTATGTTCTCTCTTTTGTCCTTCAACTTGTTGATATTCTTTTCCTATACTTAGGGATCTCTTATCCTATGTATGGGAGAAGACAAGTTGAGTCGTTGAGTTTGCTAATTCTTTTCCTCGGTTTTTCCCTTTTGTACAATCTTCTATACATAGGATTATTTGATCCCAAGTATTGGGTAGATCACTGACATCTATTCGTTTCATTATGTTCTTTGAGTCGTTGTTGTAAAGATTCTTTTCACTTTTCTATACTTAGCACGAGTTATGTCTACCTTTGTAGCTCTTTGGTCACTATGAGGAGATAGTTCAAGATAAGTGACAAGTCACAATTTCCCTTATGTTAATTTTCGATAATTATCGTATTAAATTTTTTGTTTTATTGTAGGTGGGTAATCAAAATCAATCAAGAAAATAACCTTAATTAAATTATTCAATTTTAATAAGAGTGGTTTTTATGTTGGTTTTACTTGGGAAAATCCCGATGTTGAACTCAAGGAAACAAAGGAACAACTTAGAATTATGTCTATCGAATTTCATGCATAATATTCGAGGCGATATTTTTGTTGGTATTTTTTATGCAATGTTTGAAATGGAAATGCAAATGTGACCAATTTTAAAGACTACAAAATAAATAACAACCAAATCTGGTCCAAAAATTACGAAACTTGGATTATATATTAATAATGATAAATTGAACATATTGTATATTTTTTGGAATTTTCTGATGCAAGATAAGTATTTAATGAATTAATGAATGCAAACTATGCGTTTTTAATAACTAATTATAATACATATTAAAAATACTTATTTTTAGAAAATAAATTAATGTAATATACTAGAAAAATCTTAAACCCTAAAAATGACGAGTTAAATACCTATTAAAAATCAATTACTGAAATGTACAAAATAATTTTTAGCAAGCAAACTATGCATACAAATGCAATTCTTTTTGGGCATAATGTTAAATACATTCTACGATTCATGAATTTTTGATAAGTTTTGAGGTTATGTTAATTATTTATAAATTTCAGAGTGTAGAATGGGCAAAATATGCAATTTTGAAAAAGAATAATAATTGTTGGATAACCACAACATAGAAAAATCCAACATGTATGCCATAATGTAGAGAATAATCAAAGAACACCATGCTATTTTTTAATAATAAAAATGATACCATTTAGAGGTTTAAAATTATCAAAAAAACCAAGGTTCTAATTGCAAATACAATCATAAAATAACATAACTAGGTTATAAAAAAGGACTAAAGATCGATTACCATGCCCACAGAGGGGTGTCTCTGCAAAATTTCAAAGAGGACACATGAAGGCACGTGACCCTCTATTCGGTTGGGAGTGGCTACAAATAATGGGTAACTGCGATGGGTCCATGCAAAAGTCCCCCCCCCCCGCATGTGCACCTCACGTGGGAGGGTCTCAGGTCTTGAACTTGGTGACTCGCGGTCTTAATCGCTGGAGGATAGTGGTTTCTCTGAGTGTGGTTGGCTGGTATTGTTGTTGTGCATGAAGCAGAAGGGAATGGTTGGGAAGAGAAGGGTCCCACAATTAGAGGAGTTGGCTAGAGATGAACAGAGCAAGGGTGATGGCTCTTGTTGGTGCAACTATCGATGATGATATGGGAAGCGAAGCCCCCAAATGTTGGTGTCAATGATTATCTGGGACTCTACTGCGCATATGACTAGTAGGGTCGAGGAGGATGAAGGGTAAAGACCAGTCTCATTCATATGCTGGAGTCATCGATGAAGAATCAACAAGTCTTAGAGTGTGGGAGTTTCAGTGGTGTAGTGTGGACGTGAAGAAGGTGTATTGAGAGGAGGAGGTGGAGTGCATCGGTGTGAGTGTGTCCAGGAGAGGTTGATGCTCCTAGAGATGGAGGGTGAGGGAAGTACGGGGATACGAGATTGTGCAGTGGATTAGATCGTTAATGAAGAGGGGACTAAGTAGGTAGATGGTAAAGCTGGGGAAGATGTGAGCACGACGTAGGGTGCAGGCCGCTACGGAAGAGCAGATGTAGCGAAGGTGATAACGATGGTTGCATTGACGACTGGAATCGCTGCAGCAAAGCAGCCATGACAGAGGAGGTCTACACCGACCTTGAGAAGATCGGATCTCACTGAGGATGGTGGAGGAGGAGACTCTATCACCATTGTCTACTCGTAGTTCTTTGGGGACTATCAATAGATGATGGAGAAGAGGGGTGGTAATGGTGGTTATATAGGGTGAGAGTGCTGGAGACGATCGACTAAATGGGGCAGGGGATGGTTAATGAGATATGCAGTGGCGTAACGAGTTATACAAAGTAGAATCGGAGATGGCGACTAATCGATCCTTGTGATGGAGGTGATTTGGAATGGAGATCGGAGATGGGTTGTGGTGGCGAGGAGATATTAGGGGGGATTCAATTGGGATCTGATAGAGATCGGACAAGGGGGATACGTGGGTGTGATTGGAAGAAGGCGACTCATTGCAGTTTGTCGGATATGAAAGGTAGGAGGTGATTGGCGGTTGTTGGCCAAAATGGAAAGGGAAGAGGTAGAAGAGGCAGTGGCCATAGTGGGGGTGGCACCACTGATTCTGAAATGGGAAAGGTGGAGGGAGATGCACGTGCAGGGCACGTGTGTTACACATACGGGGGTCCTTTTTTTATTTTTTGAATTTTTTTATTAAATTAATATATAAATCACAAAAATGGGTGACACAAGGTGGCTCCAGGTGTGGCCATGTGTTAGCCCAAAAAAAATCAGAAAAAACAAATATAAAGAAAAATCCAGAATAAGCTGCAAACAACCTTAGATTGAAAATTTTTCTTCACAAAATTGCTCCTCTCAATGTGATCTACAAATTTCATGAAAGGTCCAGAACCAAAATTTTCAATTGCATAAAATGATTCTTTTGGGTACTCTATGTACATATAATACCTTGATTTTTTTAATTTTTTGTCATTTTAAAATGAGATATAAATCAAAGAAAAATATGATCAAATTAAATAAAAATATCTACACATTAATCTATTTTTTGGATTTTTAATAATTAAAAAAATTTTAAAATATGAGAAACATGATTTTTGTGCAGGCAATCGTTAAAGATTCGGACTTAGTTAGTTTCTTTAATTTCAAGCTCATTTTGGATTTGGATTTTTGCATATTTTAATAAAAATTTTATCAACAAAGATAGCAAATTAAAAATAAATAAAATAAATTGAGTCAATATTTTACATAAAATAAGATCAAAAATCGTTAAAATACACAATGTACAATAGAGGCCCAAAACCCAATTTTCACATATAAGCTATGATTCACTTTAACTTGGTATTATTTTGAAGGTAATTGAACATGTATTAGTTCAAAAGTGAATAGGATCAAATCAGACAATGCTTGAGGAACTTATGAGCATTTTAGTCATATTTTCCTGAAGTTAGGCTTTGAGTTTATTGTCCACTTATTTATGTTAGCAATTTTTTTATTTTTTTATTCTTGTTAGTAGTATGTACACAATGGAAGTGGTTTCATTTCATTTAGAGTTAGCATGAATTAGTTAAAAATAAGGGAAGTTAGCTTATTTTACAAGTCAAATGAGTTGGAATCTTGGCATCTTATTTCATTTATGAGTGATTAAATGCAATTTTTATTTATACATGAACGAGTACTTAATATGTAGAATAGTGGATAAAATAGGGAGGAATTTTGAGGAACTAAGCTTAATTAATGTCTATTACAGTGATGAAACTGAAATTCACCATCCCCTATACTTAAACCATGCTCGTCCCAGAGCATCTAAAGAAATGCAATAAGGTGAAATGATATTGGATTCCATACCAAGATCATGAGCAAGAGGTGAAAATGGAGCTAGACCTGACCTTTGGATTATTAGTTTGGTAGAACTTCTGTGAGAGTAAGGATTTTTAAATAAACAACTTGTAAGTTCTACACATCATTGTCACAGTTTCAGCTCGAAAGTCATCTTAGATTAATCCCCTCCCCAAAGCATACACCATGAACATTGAACAATTTACTCATGTGTGTGAAATGTTTTAGCTCATCTCATCCAGAATGTCGAACTACCATGCAAACCCCTTTTTCAATAACTCGTCCATGGGGTGTCAGGTATTTCCGTCTGAGGTATATTGCGTTGTGTTCACAATCAAAATGGGGGAGAGGAATATAAGAAAGGGAAAAGAACTAGAGGGTGACCAGCATAGTCACCTCTCCTTGTGAAGTTGGCCAGTGTAGCCGGGTCTTCATCATGATTTGCTAGCCAACTTGAAGCTTGGACATTTTGGTCAAATATTTATTTGGTAGTAGGCTTCTTTTTTGTTTGGATTTTTGGTTGCACTTCCTTGTATCTTGTTTTGCCACTACGGATATGGAATTTTAGGATATTATAAAAAATTGTGCCTAGTCGTCCATCCCTCATCCGAAGATTTATTTGAACCCATACTCCCTTATTTAGATGTCCATGCTACTAGAAAAGAGACCCTCAAAGTCTTTCAACACCCATCTAAGTTGTGTTGTGCATTGTACAAGAGTTTAAATTGATTCCCTATTCCAGAGTCGTACCCAAAATGTAGAGACCAGTTTAGACACTAAGAGTCAAAATCTTGCACATTTTCACGTGGAACTCGAAGAATTATGTCCAAGACCTGAAGCTTTTAAAATTGTCTTTATCATTGAAATTCCTCTGAAAATTAGGTAGATTAATGTCAAGTCTAGATCATCCCGATTTTTGCTCATAACTAGGTTCAGAACCCATGGGCTTTTCACAAATGCAAATACATGTAATGCTAGATTAAGTGCAAATGTGTGGAATGCAGAAAAATTTGTTGGGACTTCTTTCTTTTTGTCCTTTTTTTCCGCAAGATTTTTTAATTTTTTATTATTTTTTTGGTGCAAAACTAAATAAGAAGCCATTTTCAAAAAAATCTTTGTTAGATAAAACTGGACACAGTTAGTGTTAGTTGCAAAAGTTTTTTAAGTTAGTTACCGATCATGTAAATACATATAGACTTACGCGAAAGTACGAGCAATGGGTAAAATATATACATAATACATATACACCCTATATACTTAGCGAGTGCTACGTCCTCAGAGAACAAGAAGCGTAGAAAAGACATAGCTCCGTCCAAGTGTAAGAGAGTAAAAAAGAATAAAAGAATAAAAACAGAAGTCGGCCTGCCCCTATACATAGGTTGTGAAAAGTTAAAGTATAGAAGAAGGGAGAAATGAGGCAGATAGGGGATGAAGACAGTATATATAGTGGGCATCGGGTCCCCCTACACTCACGCTCAGGTTAGCCAAAGTACAGAAGAAGGGTGTAAATGGGACGATCGAGAGAAGTAGTGGGTGAGGAAAGTGGTATATACAGATGGCGTCCCCTCCGAAGGATATGAGGAATCCTCAAGCGCATTACAAAAGCATGATGATCGCATCTCATGCAATCGGGGTGACTAGTCGCACTAGTCGCTTGGTGCAGCAGAATTTAAAAATTTTAAATCATGAGATGAAACCAAATGATCACAAGAACGTTTCATGGATCGTTTCATCTCACCATAAAGTATTAGAAATACCTATCGAAGCATGGTTGCGATCACTAGATCACTAAAGTAAGAGATCCTCCTGACTCAAGTCCAATCTACAAAGATGGCACTTGCGGGCGCGATGATGGGACACATGCTTCCCGCAATCCTCGATGAATATCCAAGCCTTGAATTTCTTGATTTCATCCAACGAAATCCAACATCTCCTTCTACAGCAAGAAGCCCCTAAGAAGATAGAGATTCACGAGCAATCGAAGCGACAACACGAAGGCGTAGATGCGATTGCTATTCCCTCAAGATCATAAGGTGGATGTCCACCTTTAGACAGAATGAGAGATGAGAACGAGAGTAGACGTGTACTATACATATATCTTCAAGGGTCTAGGGATGCCCTCTTTATATACTAGTTTGGGAGTCCATGGATCACAATCTAGGGCATACACAATATCAATGGTTAGATTAATATGTGTCTTTATTTAATGGCCACGATCATTGTTGTTCAAAAGCAACCACATATTAATTTATGTTAAATTAACTATATGTTGCATTATCATCCACATAATTTAATTAAATAAAATAAATTATCACAAGATATATGATAATAATTAAAAAGGGATAATAATCCACCCTAAAATCATGGGGTGTCACCCATGACCAATTAATGGGTGATGCCACCTCATTTTGGTGGTGGATTATCTCATTTTTATCTTATCACATTATCTCTCAATTATTTGTAACAACATTTATTGCAAAATTATCCACTAAATTAATTCCAAATTAATTAGTGAATATTACAATCATGCCATTGAAAATATGTGAATCACATTCACAACCCAAACAAAAATGTAAATTACATTTCCAATTAATTGCTTAATGTGAATCCAATCCACATTAACAACTAACAAATGCCATTTACAAAAATACTCTCTCTCTAATATATTATAAATCATATTTATAATATATATATATACTATGGATAGCACTATCCACAATTTGCGTTTCCTTGATAATTAAATCCCATTTAATTATCTTGTATAATCATTCTCACAATATGAATCCTATTAATATTGTTCTTGATAATTAAATCTCATTTAATTATCAACATCTAGTTGCTTGGATACAGAATTCATCGAAGGAATTATTCTTGAACTCCTTCATGAATAATGTGCTTTCTCCGTAGATACTTGGAGATAAGGACATGGCGATTGTATTGTTCCACGTATAGTGACTTGGATGTTGAGATATCATCTCAAATACAGATCTCACGGACCTCCCACAAATGCTTGATTAAATCAAGACCGCAAATATAATCTTCTCATTTCATCTAAATCTCATTCAGACCAATGTCCAACACTTGGACCAAGACCAGATTGCTTCTCTACTAACAGGAGCCACTAAAATCTAAACCTGTTTCATCACACCCTCATAATGGAAGCGTCATGGTTATACAATCGTTTATGATCACATCACCCTCGGGTATTCCAAATACCTGTACATCCGGCATACTGGAAGACCTATGATCAACCTGAAGATGTAGATCAATTTTACATTTTCTTCTTCAGGGTTTGATCACCAAGTTTCTCAATCTTGGTCATTTGGGAATTGGTATCAATCATATGTTTTCCCAAAGCATATATCATACCTTCAAATTCTTGTCATACTTCCAAAGCACGACGACCACGCATGGAATTTGATCGGTCCCAATACCTCATGAGTGAGCTCATGTCTTCCAGTTCATAAGTGAACATGTATGATCGCTTTGAGAGATCATATTACTCATATGCCCTTACATGCACACCACCTCGCTAGTGTATAGACCTTGGTTAGGTCATCAACCTATTGGTCTGCCTACATACTCAGATATATAGTAACACATCTATCTCCGGTCAGAGGATCTGTACCTATGCTGTGACAATATTCAACATAGACTTAGGTTATCTTGATCTCGTGAAGTCAACCCGTTAACCTAACTAATCTGACACCTTCGAATCATTATTCCCATGCAGGGGACCTGCATCAAGAGGTCGGTTAGATATCAGCCTTTGTGAGAAAGGATTGCCACCTCCTCCTCGAGATGTAGATCATCTCTTAATAATCATTTGATGGTACTTGATGAGTTATCTATCTATCTCCTTAGATATTCATCCAAACACCAACCTCTATGATTCATTTAATGAATCAACAGCGATATGATCATCAAGATGGCCATGTTACGTAATCCTAATTGTACAGAGGGACCTAGTGCATTCATTCATTTAATTTCAGAAAGGGAGTGAAACAATCAATAACTTGTATTGATAAAACGTATATATTATAATGACATTTATTGTAAGAATTGTTCGCCTGGGGTTTACATGTCCAACAATCTCCCACTACACCTCAGAACCATTCATGTACAATCCGTAAACCCATACTCATTACATGCTGGTCGAAAACCTTTTGTGTCAGAGGTTTGTTAAGAGGATCATCAACGTTGTCGGCAGAGGCCACCTTGATGGTGATGATATCACCACGCTTTTGAATCTTCCGGATGATGTGGTATTTCCTTTCCATGTGCTTGCTCTTTTGATGCCATCTAGGTTCCTTTGCCTAGGCAATGTCTCATGTGTTATCGCAGAGTAACGGGAGGGGAGTATCAGTGGAAACTACGACAAGCTCCAAAATAAACTTACGCAACCACACCACCTCCTTTGCAACATCCGATTTGGCAATGTATTCGGCTTCTGTTGTTGAATCTGCCATAGTGTCCTGCTTCTTGCTTCTCCTGCTCACAACACCACCGTTCAACAGGAATACAAACCATGATGTCGACTTTCGATCATCAATATCTGACTGAAAGTCTGAATTATATCCCAGGACTTGGAGATCACCATCTCCATAGACCAAGATGTAATATTGCGTCCGTCTTAAATATTTGGATATGTTCTTTATTGCATTCCAGTGTTGCTCTCCATAGCAGGATTGTTAACGACTTACCACTCACACTGCCTGGCAGATGTCTGGCCTAGTGCACATCATTGCATATATTAAGCTTCCTACAGCTGATGCATATGGGCATCTAGCCTTGGTCTTCTTTTCCTCAACACTTTGAGGAGCCATCCCTTTAGACAGATGGATACCATGTCTTAAGGGGAGGAATCCTTTCTTGGAACGATCCATACATAATCGTTCAAGAATCTTCTTAATGTATCCTTGTTGTGATAATCGCAATATCCTCTTTTCTCAGTTTCTGAACAGTTTAAGGGCTAAGATGTAAGAGGGTTCTTCAAGACCTTTCATCTCGAAGGTATGGGATAGCCAAATTTTCACACTGGTCATCATTCATGTATCATTCCCAATGATAAGGATATCATCTACGTACACACAAGATGTAAAGCATGATGAACACAATGACGCTCCCACTAAGCTTCTTGTACACACAAGGTTCATCAAGATTCTGCACAAAATCTTAACTCTTTATGGTTTCGTCAAATCTAATGTTCCAACTACGAGAATCTTGTTTGAGCCTATAGATGGATTTCTTTATCTTGCATACTTTTCCACCCTCAACTATGAAGCCTTAGGGATGCTCCATATAGATATCCTCCTTGAGGTATCCATTGAGGAACGTAGTCTTGGCATCCATCTGCTAGATGTCGTAGTCAAAAGATGCAGCTATAGATAGCTGTGTCCTGATGGACTTAAGCATAGCCACAGGAGAGAACGTCTCATCGTAGTCGATGCCTTCTCTCTGTGTGTAGCCCTTGGCTACGAGCTGTGCTTTGAAAGTCTCTACTTTCCCATTTGGTCCCCTATTTCTCTTGAAGATCCATTTACATCCAATGGGTTTTACCCCTTTAGGTGGATCCTCTAGGGTCCATACACCATTCTTATGCATGGAGTCAATTTTTGACTTCATTGCTAGCATCCATCTATCCATGCCATGATCCGCAAGTGCTTCATCAAATGAAGTAGTTTCATTGTCAATCTCACTTGACACATGGAATCCATACCTTTCAGGTGGTGCAACCACCCTTGAACTCCTTCGAAGAGGTATGGGTGTTTCATCTTTATTTATCTCTTCAGTTTCTAGTTCAGGAATCTCATAATCCTCAGGGGATTTAATGAGTTCCTCTACTTCATTTCTGTCTTGACCTTTAAGGAAATCATCCTCAAGAAAAAGAAATTTTACATCTCTAGAGACAAAAACCTTTTGGGTCTCAGGGTTATAAAGCTGATATCCAATACCATCTTTAACGTACCCAATGATGTAACACTCACAAGTGCGAGAATATATCTTACTTGCGTCCACATTCTTCGCATGGACCAAGCAACCCCAAACCCTCAAGTGTTTAACACTAGGCTTGATACCATACCATAGCTCGTGAGGAGTCTTGGGTATAGATTTTCTATGAATCCTGTTCAGGATATATATTGCAGTCTCTACTGCATATCCCCAGAAACTAAGAGGTAAACGTGCTTTGCTCATCATTGAACGAACCATGTCCATGATGGTCCTATTGCATCTTTCAGCAATACCATTAAGTTGGGTAGTTCCAGGGGGAGTGCAATTGGAGACAATTCCATTCTCTTTAAGATATTCCTTTAATAAATCTGAGTGGTACTCGCCACCTCGGTCAGATTGAATCCGTTTAATCTTCCTATCGGTTTGGTTCTAAACCAAAACCTTAAACTCTTTGAACTTTTCAAAGGTTTCAGATTTATGATGTAGTAGGAAGATAAATCCGTATCACGAATGGTCATCAATAAACGTCAAATAATATCGACATCCATTTCGAATCGCAGTACTGAAGGGACCACATACATCGGTATGTATTAGGTCAATAATACCATCACATCTCTTAACCTTGTTACGGAAAGGCATCCTAGTCATTTTACCTCGAATGCAATGTTCACAGGTAGGTAAATATTGAACCTGTAGAAAACCTAAAGGTCCATCCTTTATCAATCTATTGATCCTATTAACAGATAAATGACCAAGCCTTTGATGCCAAATCATATTCGAATGATTTCCATTCTCCCTGGATCTTTTAGGGTTTTTATTATTAGTGGTAGTGACATTCATGACACATTCATCAATGCACAATTCATAGAGTCCAGCAGAAGTCAGAACACCATCCGCAATAAATTTATCATATTGATTAATGACTAACTTATTGCAGAAAAGGAAGGAGTATCCATATCTAACAAGCTTAGATACATATGTCAAGTTCCTCCTGACTTCAGGTACATAAAGAAAGTCTTTAAGTACTAAGACTCGACCACTAGATAACGATAGTCGGCAGGTCCGATTGCGACTGTTGCAACACTTGCATCAGATCCCATCTGGATGACTATCTCCCCTTGTTCCAGATTCCTAGTTTCCTGAAACAAATGCAACGAATTGCATACATGAACAGAAGCACCAACATCTACAACCCAACTTCCTTCTCGTTCAACGAGAAAACTAGTTTTAATGATGAAAGTAGATTTCATACCTGTTGGGGCTTTACCTTTGTCAACTGACTTCAGGTATTCTGGGCAGTTACGCTGCCAGTGCCCCAGCTTCTTGCAGTGCTGACAGACATCGGTATTCTTCGATGTAATTAGTGTGGAAGAACTAGAAGATGAACCAACTCCTTGATTCTTCTTATTTCTCTTCTGGGGTGTGTCCTTCCGAGATCCTTGCTTCTGTCCGCGGTTTCCTATTACTTGTGCGACCATTGCACTAGTAGAGGGGTCGTCCTTCTTCATTACGTCTTCTGCAGACTTTAGTGCAGCTAACAACCCAACTTTAGTATAATCACCTTTGCTCATGTGATATGACATGACAAAGTTGTTGAAAGACTTAGGGAGCGACAGGAGAATGAAATCAGCCTGCATTTCAGAATCCATGTTGGCACCCAGGGTTTCCAATTCAGAGAGGTAGCCAAACACTTTGAGTACATGTTCTCTGACAGAGGTCCCTTTTTGCATCTTGCAGCGAATAAGCTCTTTGATCACATTATAGCGCTGTGTGCGGTTTATGTCACCGAACATTTCCTTCAGATTCAGCATGATTTCTTGGCAATGGGTCATTTCCACATGCTGCTTTTGAAGCACATTGGACAATGACCCAAGAATATAGCATCTTGCCAAGTTATGATCTTCATCATATTTCTCATTAAAATATTTATCTTCCGCTATCTTAGGGTTTGATATCTTGTCCTTGGATAGCACATATAAGATGCACTGCGTAGAAAGTACAAGATCCAAATTTCGGATCCAATCCGAATAATTTGGTTTGGTAAACTAATTGACCTCCAGAAGCCTGCTCATTGGGTTCATGGACTTCATTTTTTGAAATTAAGAATGCACTATATTAGAATATATAAATAATTATATATTCATCTTTAAAACATTTCATTAAGGCATTTTAAATCAAATTTGCCTTGCTATGTCAACTTTGAAAGATTATTCCCTTATTGTCTTTCAAAGTAAGAGATGTACTTACCACTATATCTCAGGCAAGATCTAGGATCTCCTCTCTATCTTTATCAGATCCCAATAATATGAGAACTTGTGACTCGAATGAAGACAAGCGGGAACACAGTTCGTGTTGCAAGTCCAACTTTCATTTCCTAATTTGGTCTTTAACACTCGGACCCACCACCCCTAAGATGATGTTAACCCATTGTTAATTGAACTAACCATCAACATGCTTAGTAATCGCTATATGCAATACAATATCACCCTAATAATACGAGGACTCGATATTGGCGTCACTACGTATATGACCTTACTCTTTCAAGAAGCAAAGAACCCGATCCAAATAAATCGAATACAGGAGCTGTCACTTTGGACAGGCATCTCCTATATACAATATCGGACGACAGAATCCTATGCCTTGACGGGATACCATGAATGTCACTTATGTGATCCTCCACCTCATATTCAAATTATAATATTTAATTATCGTGAATCATATTTACACAAATAATTCTTCCAAGGGAAATACACATCTATTCATAATAGAGTGTTTTTAATTAGATATAATCAATTTAATGACATTAAATTTATTACCAATCCAATTTTCAATCAACAAACTTGATTATTACTTGAACAATATATATAATCTCAAAGTACGTATTATTCGAATTTTAATAATTAGAAAAATACACCTTGATTTCTCCAGTATTATCGAGTCCCTACCCGCTATCATGGACAGTACCGACGGGAGTAGGACGGACCGCAACTGGTGAGATCCTCTACCCCAACGCTCCCCGACTAGACACCATATCCACCTCAGGAAAGGATAATGCCAAATAGATCATTGTGTACTTTGAGATGCTCATCGGTTTTTCAACCAAAATTATACCATATAATATTCATCGAAATGATTTCGATAATATTAGAAGGAGATTTGCTAAACAAATCCCCAGTCCTATTCAAGCAAGATGGTTTTGCATGTAAAAGTTGTCCTACAACTATTGTAGGATAAACTAGAGGTTTTGCATGAAAATAATGTTTGTTGATAATTTCATATCAACCAATTATGATCAAGATCAACTATCTTATTATCTTGGTTAGCGAAATGTCATTAAATGAAATAATTATCTCTTTAAATATTTCACAAATTTTTATCAATAATCATTTCAGAAAATTAACAATTAATTTTCATCAACTTATTTGAATGACTATCACAGGGTTCATGATCAAATTTGTCAATTTTCAGCAGTGACCCCTACTTACTAAAATCAACATATATTGATCAATTTAAATAAAATTATGCAAAATCAGTTTCTTAAGATTGCTAATTTGATTTATGATGGAACCCAAGTGATTTTTCACGCATTTCTAGGCGCATCAAAACGTTAATTAACTCATTAATGATGTTTAGATTCCTAGTTCCCGCAACAGTGAATACATACTTATTCAAAGGGCCATATCTTTAGCAAATAAATTACATAAACTCAGATCCTATGGTTTACTTATTTATTGGAGAACAATATCCAGTTGAATATTTCGTGTTTAGAGTATTTAAACAGTGCCGAAAAAATCCAATTAAACAGGGGTTCGAAATTTGAAATGCAATGAAACTTTCCCAACCATTTCAAACCCAAGTCGTCCTAGGTTTACGGATCGTATCTAAAACCTTTCTAACCTGGATCTGATACCACTTGAAGGATATGAGGAATCTTCAAACGCATCATGGAAGCATGATAATCGCATCTCATGCGATCGGGGCTACTAGTCGTACTAGTTGGTTTGTGCAGCGGAATTTAAAAATTTTAAATCATGAGATGAAACCACATGATCACAAGAATGTTTCTTGGATCATTTCATCTAGCCACAAAGTATTAGAAATACCTCTCGAAGCGTTGTTGCGATCACTAGATCTCTAAAGTAAGCGATCCTCCTGACTAAAGTCCGATCTACGAAGATGGCACTTGCGGGTGCGATGATGAGATGCGTGCTTCCCGCAATCCTTAATGAAGATCTAAGCCTTGAATCTTCTGATTTTGTCCAACAAAATCCGACATCTCCTTCTAGAGCAAGAAGCCCCAAAGAAGATGGAGATTCACGAGCAATCGAAGCGACAACACGACGGCATAGATGCGATTGCTATTCCCTCAAGATCACAAGGTGGACGACCACCTTTAGAGAGAGAGATGGTGAGAATGAGAGATGAGAGAGAGAGAATTGACGTGTACTATGCATATATCTTCAAGGGGCTAGGGTTGCTCTCTTTATATACTAGTTTTGGAGTCCATGGATTACAATCCATGGCACACACAAAATAAATGGTTAGATTGATATGTGTTTTTAATCAATGGCCATTATCATTGTTGCTAAAAAACAACAACATATTAATTTATATTAAATTAAATATATGTTTCATCATCATAAACATAATTTAATTCAATAAAATCAATTATCACATGATAATAGGATAATATTTAAAAAGGGATAATAATCCACCCTAAAATCATTGGGTGTTACCCATGACCAATTCATGGGTGACGCCGCCTCATTTTCATGGTAATTTATCTCATTTTTATTTTATCACATTGTCTCTCAATTATTTGCAACAACATTTATAGCAAAATTATCCACTAAATTATTTCCAAATTAATTAGTGAATATTTCAATCATGCCATTGAAAATATGTGAATCACATTCACAACCCAAACAAAAATGTAAATTACATTTCCCGTTAATTGCTTAATGTCAATCTAATTCACATTAATAATTAATAAATGCCATTTACAAAAATGCTCTCTTTAATATATTATATATCATATTTATAATATATACATATACCATGGATAGCATTATCCACAATCTGTGTTTCCTGGATAACTAAATCCCATTTAATAATCATGGATAATCATTCTCACAATATGAATCCTATTCATATTATTCTTGATAATTAAATCTCATTTAATTATCAACATCTAGTTTCTCAATCTTGGTCGTTTGGGAATCGGTATCGATCATATGCTTTCCCAAAGCATCTATCATACCTTCAAATTCATGCATGCTTCCGAAGCATGACGACCATGCATGGAATTTGATCGGTCCCAATACCTCGTGAGTGAGTTCATGTCTTCCAGTTCATAAGTAAACCTGTAGGATCCCTTTGGGAGATCGTATTATTCATATGCCCTTACACGCACACCAGCTCGTTGGTGTATAGACCTTGGTTAGGTCATCAACCTATTGGTCTGCCAAATGTACAAACTCAGACATATAGTAACACATCTATCTCCGGTCACATGATGTGTGCCTATGTTGTGACAGCATTCAACATAGGACTTAGGTTATCTCGATCTCATTAAGTCAAGACTTTGACCTAACTAATATGACACCTCTGAATCACTATTCCCCTACAGAGGACATGCATAAAGAGGTCGGTCAGATATCAGCCTTTGTGAGAAAGGATTGCCAGCTCCTACTCAGGCTGGAGATCATCTCTTAATAATCATTTGACGGTTCTTGATGAGTCCTCTATCTAACTCTCTAGATATTCATCCAAACACCAACCTCTATGATTCATTTAATGAATCAACAGCTATATGATCATCAAGATGGCCATGGTACATGACCCTAATTGTATAGAGGGACCTTATAGTGCATTGATTCATTTAATTTCAGAAAGGGAGTGAAACAATCAATAACTTTTATTGATAAAACATATATATTACAATAACATTTATTGTAAGAATGGTTCGCCCGGGGCTCACATGTCTAACATTCCCCCATAATTACGCCTTGTCCTAAGTAGAGGAAGAAAATGTACAATGGAACCAGTGGGGTCAGGAGGGAGGGTGGATTGCCGGTAAAAGGTTTTGGCAAATCTTTTTGTGAGTCTATGTTGAGAGTTCATAATGATTTAATGAAGATGAATCACGTGAGTCCCAACCATCATTGGTGTTATCCTAAAAAAACCATGCTGGAGATTAGACGAAGCATCAGATGATATCCACCCATAGTCGGAGTTATCCTCAGAACAATCACTCCAAATATTCTTGTTCTTCGGTTGCATCATTTGTTTTCTCAGAATTTATTCCTTCTTCGGATCAAATGATTCGTCCTCTGATAATGAATACTATGAAGCACCAGTCTCAGTCAGCTGATAAGGAATTATTCCATTATATTAATGAGACCGAAAGAGTAAACTCCTGATGAATAATAGTGAGGAAGCAGAGTCATCCAACGGTGATCGATGTTCTGATTCTTGCGTAGATAGTGTTTTATGGCTACCGAACTGACCACACTCATAAAGATCACCTTCTCCGGACCTGATGAGGAATCATTAGACGATTCCTTTTCCAGAATATCAAAGGCAACTTTATTTCTAGAAGAAGGAGCAACTAGATTGGGTATTTTGGCTTGCATTGTCTGTGAATATGTTGTTCCTAGGAGTGAGGGTTATCAATCGAGTCTCCATATGAATAACCATCGAAATATTACTCCATGGTCAATGCACATTGTGCATATTAGTTCTCAATTGACTTGATATTGGTACATTCCTGTGTCGGGTTGATTTGTTCAAAGTGTTCAGGGAAGATTTCGGCCCACACATGGTAAGTTCATGCATTTGTTTTAGAATCATACAAGAAGTCATGTATTCTATGTTCCATAATGAGAGCAACGTGAAATGGAACATTGGGGAGAATCTTTGAACCAAAGGTCAATTCAACAACTACTATCTCAAGTGTACTAGCGGGGTAGGTGATGGGTCTGCTAAGCACTTGATAATATTTGTACTCGTTGTAATACATGTATTTAGAGAATCATTTAGAACAGAGAAAAGTTCTCTGTGAAGAGTGTCTTGGCTTTAATTTATATCATGGGCAAGTCTGGGGTCGAACACTGGGAGGCAAAGGAACAACCTCGGGTTAATTCAAAAACATAGGTTTGAATTTCCAAAACAGTTTTTTTTAATGAAAAATAATACGAAATGCAATATGTTTCTGAATTAAGATACTAAGAAAATATAAAACTTAGCCAAATTAAGTTTCATTTGAAATTAGTCCAACTTAGACAAATTATAATTTTTCTAAGAAACTTAATCCAGTAATTAATGCCTAGTGCATTTTTTTGGAATTTTCAGGGTTATAAATGCGATAATGAAAAATACTCACCTTTTACGAGTTTTTTCCCAATTTTTCACACAAAAATAATGCTAAAGTTATGAAAATTTTACTGGAATTAAAACATGATGAAATTAGGCTACAATATTTTTTTTATTTTTTTGACAAAATGTGAAATTTTTTATGATTTTTTTAATGGAAATAGAGTGACTGCAAGTAATTAATTCCTAATAAATACATATTATCTAATTAGTCAGATGTGAATTATCTCAAAAAGGTATTTATATGAGAAATCCAGGAGAGTTGAAATTTCACAAAATAGATGTATGTAGATTTAATACAATATCAATAAATAAAATCACTCAACAATTTATTTAAAGCACAATACAACTCTAATTATGATATAAAAACTATAACTAAGATGAAATTTGGATACTAATAAAATCATGTTTCAAGGCATCATTCCTGATTTAGTAAGATTTTTTGGAACCATAGTAAATTATATATGATCTTAAGAGCTCAAATTGGGTAAAATATGTATTATTTCACTTGAATAATTTTAATTAATTAAAAACAAATCCAAATAATTATACAGATGGCAGAGAATTAGTTGCTAAACATAATGATATTTTACATTAAATAAAATGATAAGAAATAGATGTCCAAATTAACATACTAACATAGGGGTGTCACCTCTGTGGGGTTCTTCCCCTGCCTTGTGGTTCCGTTGATGTTTAATGAGCTCGAGTACAATATAAATAAACTTGAACGAATAAAAACATGTACAGGGACTTGTTTGAAATTACAAAAATATAACAAAACAAAAATGAAATTTCCCCAATAAAAAATAAAAGAAAGAGATACCTTCTTCTTCTTCGTTTCTTAGTAGGTGGGCAGCTAGGGTGGGAGGACGTCGTCGTGCATGAGCATGCAGAGGAGGAGGAAGTGACGGTGGGTCGTGCGAGGAGGGGCGCGGGATGGAGAGTCTGCGCGTGTAGGCTGCGGGACAGAAGGTTGCGAGCTAGTGAGGGGGCCGCAGGCGCGGAGGCCTTCGCGACAGTGAGGTGCAGGTGGCAGAGGGTCGCAATGTAGCTACGGGGTCTGGAGGAGATGGTAGAGGGGTTGTGTGTTGGGCGGAGGCCGTAGCTGCGTGCGGCCACAGGTATAGGTGTTGTCTCCTGTGACTGAATGGTGGCAACCGTTGGGAGTAGGAAGGTGTGGCCTATGTGTCTACAACTTTTTCCTTTTCTTTTTCTTTTTTTATTTTTTTGTTGTTATAATTTTGTAAATTTTATAGTTTTAATTTTTTAAATTTTTTAGTTTTCTTAAACATGGAACATAAACAAAAGATGAGAATGATGGTATGGTGAATGTGGTGATGGAAATAACATGATGAAGATGGTGAAGTAGATGGAGGTGATGTTGTGTTCTGATAAAAACATGAGAAAATGAAAATGAAGATGAATGATAAAAAGGGGATAATTACCTACGTTGGAAGCATGTGCATGTGTTGTGCTTACAAGAAGCACGGTATTCACTCGAATCGCCGGCAGGCAATGGGCTCGGGTTGCACGCGGATGCAGGTGCGATGTTGGCCAAGAAGCCAACAGATCTAACCGGAGAGAAGGCTATCGTCGCTCGACCGTAGTTGTGTTGTTGTCACCGATTCAACTATGGAAACTAGGCTATCCTCACGTAAAGATAGATCAAGTGCAAAATGAGGAGGATGGGATGTACAAAAAGAGAATAAAATGAGAAGTTATGAAAGTGGTGGAGGGGAGGTTAATAAAATGGTGGAGTTGAATTAGAAGTTAGAAAAAATAGCGGAATGTTGGAGTTGAATGGGTGGTTATTGTGTAGAATGGAAATTAAATAAAAAAT
Source organism: Ottelia alismoides (assembly GCA_037367405.1). NCBI lineage: Eukaryota > Viridiplantae > Streptophyta > Magnoliopsida > Alismatales > Hydrocharitaceae > Ottelia > Ottelia alismoides. The sequence goes on from JAZKJV010006944.1 coordinate 711,821, forward strand.
AAATACCAGTATACTTTTAATAAGAGAATAAAATAAAAAAGAAAATAAAATGGATAATACAAAAGTAAGTCCATAAAAACACTATGTACATGGATTTTTATTACTTATCTAGCTGTAACTATTTTTTTGTATTTTTTATAAAAGATATTTACAAAATATTTACATAAATTTTAATAAAACAAAATGCAACAAATAACAATATGTGCATAAAAAATAAAAGTCAAATTTATTACAATATGTACAATATACAACAAGTTCTCAGAACTCAGATTTTGCAAACGAGCTCCAATTTTAATGAAACCACTTTCATTAGATAGATAATTTTCTAACTTAAACTTTAAAAGTGAGTTGGTGAATTTGGAGTTCATAAAGAGTGGGAATTTGGCCGGGATGTTGGACCTTATGGTTTTTTCACTTTACAATCTAGGATTATTTATTTGAGGTAGAATTTATTTTATATTTTTGTATTTTTATGTAAATTTCTATAAACAAGTCAAAAAAAGAATTAGCCAAAAAGGAATTGCAATGAAATTATTAAAAATATAAAAAGTTTTAGGCTATTTGTAGGTGAAAAAATCCTTATTTTGTAGCTTTTTATTGTTGATTTATTTTATCCAATATAATATATAATAATTATTCTATTTAATTTACAAGAGTCATTTTGATAATTTATTGTATTTATAGACATTTATTTGAGATTATACTCGGAGATTTTTCTAAGACCAGTAGATTGAGATGATGAATCGTAGATTCATCACCCCCATGTACTTAAACTTTTCTAGTCCTCGAGAAAATAAATAATGAATAAGTTGGATTAACCCCTGACTATGCATGTGAATACAAGACTTGATCCGTTCAAGAACTCTTGATTTTAGAGACTCTAAAATTCTAAGCTGAACCAAGCTCTAGTCAAAAGGTATCCAATTTTCCTAGTCATCAGACTCTCTTTGTATACATATATAATAGCGATATGACTTAAGTGTGGACTGTAGTTACAAGAGTAGAGTTGCAACGTCACCCATGGTTCCAGTCCAAGAGACTATCCTAAGAACCTGATCATCAACTCTACGGAATAAACCATTTCATGCATCTAATTCACCGTCTCTTTAGTTGTCAGACTTAAAAGTGTAGATGGAAGGCCAATTTATGGAGGTCATAGGATTGTGTCATTTCTTCTCTCCCTCTCATTGGAACGATGATCCTCTGGAGTGACTTATTAACTCAACACATGTATTTTTTGGTTGTTAATCAGTTGGTCCATCAAGAGAAGTTGAAGTCGTCTACACTTGTTTTCTTGGGAGTACACCGGAGTGTTCCTTTTTTAATATCTAATATACATTCTGCAACCAGACTTGTAGCATTTACGTGTTGGAAATGCGAGCCCACAGCGAAGCATTCTGCAATAAATGTTATTGCATATATCATTCCCTAATATGAAAGGAAGAACGAATAATTTGCATAATAGGTCCCTTATTACAATTAGGGTTATGTACCATGGCCATCTTCATAATCATACAGCTGTTGATTCAACTATTGAATCATTGAGGCTGGTGCTTGGATGAATACTAAAGAGTTAGATTGAGGACTCATCAAGCACCATCAAATGATTATTAAGAGATGATCTCCAGCCTGAGTAGGAGATGGCAATCCTTATCTCTAAAGGTTGATATCTAACCGACCTCTTGATGTAGGTCCTCTACATAGGAATAGAGATTCGGAGGTGTCAGATTAGTTAGGTCAAAGTGTTGACTTAACGAGATCGAGATAACCAAAGTCCTATATCGTATGTTGTCATGATATAGGCACGCATCCTCTGACCGGAGATAGATGGGTTACTATATGTCTTAGTATGTACATTTGGCAGACCAATAGGTTGATGACCTAACCAAGATCTATACACCGGCGCGCTGGTGTGCATATAAGGGCATATGAGTAATATGATATCTCAAAGGGATCATACAGGTTCAGTTACTGAACCGGAAGACATGAGCTCACTCATGAGATATTGGGAAGAATCAAATTCCATGCGCATGGTCGTCTCGCTTTGGAAGCTTGACTGAATTTGTAGGTTTGATATATACTTTTGGAAAGTATATGATCAAGACCTAGGTATAATATATGCTTTTGGAAATTATATGATCGATACCGACTCCCACTGATCGAATGAGAAACTTACTGATAAAACCATGAAGTAGACAGTGTAAAGTTGATCTAATACTTCTGGTTTATTCTGGGTCTTCGAGTATGGAGGATGTACAGGTATTGGGAATACCTGAGGGTGATGTGATAATAAACGATTGTATAACCATGACGCTTCCATTCCTAGGGAGTGATGAAATGGGTCTTGATTTTAGTGACTCCTCTCAGCAGAGAACTAATCTGATCTTAGTCCAAATATTGGACATTGATCTGAATGTGATTCAGATGCAATGAGAAGATTAGATTTACGGTCTTGATTTAATCAAGCATCTATGGGAGGCCCGCGGTCTTGATTTGAGATGTGATCTCAATATCCATGTCACTATACGTGGAACAATACAATCGCCCTGTCCTTATCTCCATGTATCTGCGGAGAGATTGCATTATTCTTGAAGGGTTCGAGAATAATTCCATAAAGATCTAAGAAATGAAGAAATCATGATTAAATGTGATTTAATCATCTTGATGTATGAAGAAATTATCCAATATAATTAAATGTGATTTAATTAATGTGGATAAGAATAATGTGGATAGAAATATCCAATTATTCATGATATATTATAAATGTGATTTATAATGTATTAGAGAGAGCTGATTATAATTTATATGTGTTGATTAATTATGTGGATACACATTGTGTAATTAATTGACAACGTAAATTATATGTTGTTTTGGGTTGTGAATATGATTCACAATTATCCCATGGCAAGATTGCAATATTCTCAAATATAATTGTGAATTATTTTTGATGAATAAAACCCAACAAAAGTTGTTGGAAATAAATAAAGAGATTTCCATGGAGATATGCAATCTCATGACATGTCATGAGATTGCTCTCCTCATGGAAATCTTGGGCGGCACCCAATTCCAAATAGGAATATGTGGCCGTCCATATGGAATGTACATGGAGATGTAATCTCCATGTATATTCTCTCCTTATTTATTTGGTGTAATTTTGGATTAATTTGTATTTGATTTTATCAAATATATTTTGATCTAAATTTGTTGGTTTTACCAACAACAATCTTAGCCATTGGATTGACATAAATCAATCTCATCCATTGATTTTGTATCTCACATGGATTGAGATCCATGGATCCCAAAACTCTATAAATAGAGAGGCATACCATGCTCTCTCTTGACACGTAATATTGGAGCTCTCTCTCTCTCTCCCTCTCTCTCTTTTCTTCATACATGACAGCCCACTCTCCCTCTAATTATGGTGGTCGTCCACCATACCCTAGAGGAAAGAATCGTCGACGCTCTCGCCACCGCGCAGCTGCTTCGACGTTCTTCGGTTCTCCATCTTCTTGGAGTGATGCACTCACGAAGGAGACGTTCGATCTCGTGCGACGAGATGAGGAGAAACTATGCTTGGATCAACTTCTTGGATTGCGAGGACAACGCGGTTCATCCCTGCGCTCGCAAGCGGTCTCACCGACGATCGAACTTAAGTCAAGAGGTCTCTTCTCATAGAGACTTGATCAACCACGCTTCAAGAGGTATTGCATTATACTTGTTGTGGTTATAGATGAAACGATCTGAGAATGATTCTCGGATCATGTGGTTTCATCGAATAAAAATTTTAAATTTCGCTGCACCGAACTACTAGTGCGACTAGTCATTCTTCGTCATATCCGATACGACGATTACGCTTCCGTGATGTGCTTGAGGATAACTCCATATCCTTCATTATGATGCCGAGCCCTTTTTTTGTGCTAGCCCGACTCTTGGTCCTAATAGCGGTGGTCTAAGTGGACACTTTGAAGTGGTTCGGAGCGCTCGCCTTTGGTTGAAGCTCTTTGATATTTGACTTTGTATGATGAGAGCTTTTCTTTCAACATTTCTTTCTTTTCATTGCTTTGCTTTACCTTTTGGCTAGCTCCACTGCTTTTACCAAGAGCTGGCGCTCCCTGATCAACAATCTTTTCGATTTCATTACACCTCGGTACATAGGTAAATGTCAAGAGATAGTACAAGAACCATGTTCTCGTACTGGCTACAGGGCTAGCAATCATGTTTCATGAAGCCTTCATTGATTATATCTCATATTCGAGCATCATAAAATCAATTCCAAACTCAAATCCCTCATCACAGTTCCTCAAGTGAAATTTCAACACATCTCAGCATAACTACAATCATGTGTGTGAGGTGTTGATCATATTCTTAAGGTAGAGGCTAAGCATGAAATATAACACACAAATCATTCAAACTAGGAAAATGTGAATAGTTAAGTCAAAGACCCTAATGACTGAGGCTGGTTAACTCAAAATCTCAAGATCTCATAAACCAAGTATTCTTGAACTTCACTAGTCTTGTATGAATGTGAATGTGTCAAGGATTAAAACAACTCATTAGTTAGGTTTTTCTTGTTATTTTGATTTTTGTATTTTTTTTGAAAAACAAAGGAAAAGAAGTTGTTTTTTTAGAAAAGGTTTTTTTAAAAGTTTTTTTAAAAAGTTTTTTTGTTTATTTTTCAAAAGATTTATTGAACATATTTTTTTGCTTTTTAAAAAGTTTTTTTACAAATTTTACCAACCCCGTAATTTTGTATAATATGTACAGAAATACATGAAAGTATTATCTATGAGTAAAGTATATATGTAGTATATACACGCCCCCTATACTTAGTATATGCTATGTCCTCAGAGCACAAGAAGTGAGAAAGATATAGCTCGTGCTAAGCGTAGGATAGATAAAATAATAAAAAATAGAGAAGTCGATCTCCTACCCCATACTTTGGCTCTAGCAGTCTAAGTGTAGAAGAAGAGCTAAAATTGTGGTGGACGAGGTCAAGAGGAGAAATGGAGGAGTATATACACATGGGGGGCATCGGATCCCCATAATTAGACTGTGGTCAGCCTAAGTATCGGACAAGAGTAAGTGTGTGAATTGATGTGATCTAGAGAATATACAGAGAAGGGAGAATTACAAGAGTGAATGAATCTTCTAAGGTGTTGAATCTTGATACTGCATATTCATGAAGAGTAATATGATATATCTGCTCTGTGCTCACTCTGCATGAAGTTGATGACCTCAACTTGGACTAATTACTCTTTAGAATCTACAAAATAATTCAACAGTTGTCCATTCGCTACATGAGACTATGCACCATCTTTGAGATCAATTGTCTCTCCACTTCCATTCCCCTACACTTTCTTAACAACAAAGGGACAAGTCCGTTTAGATTTAAGCTTCCCATGGAACATCATCAACCTAGCATTAAACAACCATACCTTTTGTCCAGAGACAAAGTCTTTGCACCTAATGTGCTGATCATGTCATCTCTTTACTTTGTCCTTATAAATCAAACTGTTGTCATATGCCCTGTTCAGATTTCCACGAGATCGTTCAAGTTCAAGTCTCAACAAAGCTTCCCTAGGTGACTAGTCCAATTAATCTGCTTTATTGGCCATGCAGATTTATGAATCAATTATGCGGGCAAATGGCATGGCTTGCCATAGATCATTCTAAATGATGAAGTACCCAATGGTGTCTTTTGGATTGTGGGTGGTAAGGATTAGTAATGATGTGCTCAAATTCATAGTCCTTAGCTAAAGATCTCATATCTCGACTCACAAAGTGGCTACCCCTATAAGATATCAAAACTTTTAACACCTCGAACTTGGCAATAATTTGGTCTCTCACAAACTTACAGATAGTTTTGTTGTCTGCGGTTCGGGTTGGGATAGCCTCCACCCACCTAGACAAATAGTCAACCACCAACAAGACGTACTAATGTCCTTGGTTGTTGGGAAAGGGACCCATAAAATTTATGCCCCATACATCAGAAACATCACAAATAATCACCGGCTGCATGGGCATTTCATCTCTTTGTCCAACTGTCCCTCCTATCCTTCGACAAAATCAGGCACGACCATACAAAATCAATAGCATCTCTAAATAAGGTTGGCCAATACAATCCATATTGGTGTACTTTGCGAGCGGTTCACTTCCCTGAGTGGTGTCCTCCAGCCTCTAGCAAATGATGACATGTGAGGACATTCTGGTACTTCTCCTAAGGAATACACCTTCTCCAAACACAATACGATCCTTCGAAGAAAAGGAAAGGATCATCCCAGTGGTATCTCCTTGAATATGACTTCAGTCTGTCAATGCAGCTCCTAGTCCAACCATGGGACACCTGCTTGGAGACAAGATGGTTCACCATGTTGGCATACCATGGGAATTAGTCAGTAAAATAAATTTACTCATCTGGGAATATCTCTCTAATCCGCTCATAATCAGGAGAATCCTTGTGTTCAATCTGATAAAGATGATCAACTACAACATTCTTCACTCCAGGTTTATCTTTTATCTCCAGATCAAACTCCTGGAGGAGAAAAATCCACTTAATAAGATGTGCCTTCACGTCCTTCTTTTCTATTAAGTACCGAATAATGGTGTGATCAGTGTAGATTGTTACCTTAGAGCCCAAAATATACGACCTGAACTTCTCGAGGGCCCATACTACAGCGATCATTTCTTTTTCAGTCATGGTGTAATTCTTCTTTGTAGGGTCTAATACTTTGCTCACATAGTGGATCGCAAATCGGATCCCCTCTAGTCGTTGTCCTAACACAGCTCCTATAGCAAAATCTGAAGCGTCAGTCATGATCTCAAAGGGGAGAGACCAGTCAGGAGCTTGTAGGATAGGCGAGGCACAAATCTTCCACTTCAAGATATTAAAGGCCTCCAAACTCTTGTGATCTACAATGAATTCCGTGTCTTTCCCTAAGAGCTCAGTTAGTGGATGGACGATCTTTGAAAATTTTTGAATAAATCTCCTATAAAATCCAACATGCCATAGGAGTGACCACACTGACATCACGTTGGTAGGTGGATCATGTTTCTTGATCACCTCCACCTTGGCAAGGTCAACTTCCATTCCCATTTTGGAGCTGACATGCCCCAACACAATACCCTCCGTCTACATAAAGTGACTCTTCTCCCATGAGAGTACCAGATTCAACTCTCTACACCTCTTGAGAACTCAGTCCATGTGCGCTAAACATGAATCAAAGGAATCTCCATGAACTGAGAAGTCATGCATGAATACTTCCAGAAAATCTCCCACCATCTCGGCAAATACGGTGATGATGCACCGTTGAAAAGTGTCGGAGGCATTGCAGATCCCGAATGGCATGCGCCTAAAAGTGTAAGTGTCGAATGGACATGTGAATGTGGTCTTTTGCTGGTCCTCAGGGGATATATCTACCAGGTTGTAGCCTAAATACTTGTCAAGAAAATAGAAGAACTCTTTCCCTGCGAGTCTCTACAAAATATGATCAATAAAAGGTAAGGGAAAGTGGTCTTTCTTGGTCGCGACATTCAGGCGCATGTAATCAACACAAACGTGTCGTGACGTGGGTACTCGTGTCTTGATCTCTACCCACTCCTCGTTGGTGACCATCTGAATTCCTGACTTCTTGAAGACAATATGAAGCGGGGCCACCCACTTGAAGTCAAAAATAGGGTATATAAACCCTAACTTGCACATTTTCTTAGTCTCTTTCTTCATTACTTACCAAAGACTGGGGTTAAATCTCCTATATAACTCACAGGAAGGTCTCATGTTATCCTCAGTAAAAATATGGTGTGAGAAGAGAGCGGGGTTTATCCCCATGAGATCCGACACTGTCCATCCTAATGCTTTGTGGTTCCTCTCTAAGACCTTTCCTAGACCCATGTTAAAAAGTAAAGTTTGAGCTAATGATAAAAATATCTCTCTATTTGGTCCCGCAAGAAAGACGTACTTAAGTGTAGGAGGTAGTGATTTCAGTTCTGGCAATGTGGTATCATCAATGAAATCGGGTTGAACTAAATCTTGTTATGTACTGCATGAAGATGGGCTAAGATGCGTGGTACTCGCTACCAACTCAGAAGTATGGGAAGTCGTATTGCCAAAGAAATGTGGTAGTTTGGCCAAAGTCGCATCCGACTCGACATCTATGTCCTATGATCATTCCGAAGGGGTGGAACTGACAGATCTAGATGGATCTCTATGTCATCATAGGAATAGTTAAATGCATCTCCAACAAGATGAAGCAACACCTAGCAAATTGCATCATCTACTATGCCCTTTCAAGATGAAAGGGTCCTGCTCGATCCTGAAGGTACATGTTTCCAAATTGCAATGGTGTTAATCATTCTGCAATCTGTCTCTGAAGATGAGTACTCTGTGCTACTATCTGAATCAGGTTGCTGATACTTGGTTTGCTTCATCTCTAGGTTCACTTCTTTACCTGGAGAACAGAACTTCATCATTCCTTAACCATAATTTAATGTTGCGCCTGCGGTTCTAAGGTAGGGCCGTCTGAGAATGATATGAGATTCTCTCTATCACTTCTTCCTTAGGTCCCTTCAATGAACGATTTGCGAATTGGAGTAAAGCTCTAGATCAGCGAAGTGATCCCAACTCCAATTTCTGATATAATACTAAGGGAAGTAAGTTGATGGAAGAGCTGTCATCCAAGATTGTGCATGCAAACGCAATGTCATCAATATGACTCTCCATAAAGTGAGCACCCATGTCGCTCTTTTTCCTTGGCAATGTTAGTTCTCTTTCTTCCAGCTGACCCCAGTAGGTGTGCATCTCACCTTAAGGTATTTCTACAATGCAGGATGGTTAGCCACATACTCATTAAATGACACCTTTACAGTGATATTTTCTTTATAAAACAGTGGCATATCGGGGTCATCTTTTCAAATCTTTTTGATGCGCTTTTCGGCCATAAGAGCTTGAGGGAATAGGATTAAAGCTAGGGAAACAGAGGATAAATAATCTGAAACATGAATTGAAAGATCATTCTTGGCATTAACGGAAAGAGAGTCCTTCATACATGAATCTTTTTGGTGCAACATGGAATCGAAATCAAAACTATCTACTATAGGTCGTGGAATAGAAGCTGAAGTGGTATCCGCCACAACCAGAGATGCAATGTCCTCCATAGACTCTGAAGTATATCCATGTTGCTGTTGATGCTGCATACGTTCTCTCCTTCTCCTCTCGACTCCCTGAGTAGGAATCCTCAAATGGTTGTTGATGGGGCTCCGGAATATGAGGCCTCTTCACCTTATCCTATGAAGACTCCTTAGTTAGAGCTCCAGAGATGCCTCTCCTCATGTCCCTCGCCTGGTTAGGTACGATCACAGTCCTATCGCTTCTGAGTGACATATGATTAGCCTCATCACACGAAACAATATTTGAAGTTGGGATGGGATAGAGGTATAGGGTGCAGACTACTCGTCTCGCCATCTGGACAGGTGATGAATTTGCGATTCGTCATCTTTATTCTTTTATTTTAGCTTAAATCCCTTATAAAACACCTACATATAACACTAACTTCGTATTCTTACTAACTTGCATATGTGTGTAAATATTGTACACTTCTTACTAATTCTAACCTAAAATAAATAAATAGAGAAAGAAAGGAAAAATAAAGAAAAAAGGGAAGACTATATATAGGATGATCCGAACCCCGACAGAAGGTCAAGACTTGACCTAATCAACCAGGAATAAAGTAGGGGGAGATAGGGTCCTTAAGTAGAAAATCCAAAAAAATTATGTGTATGTTGCTGTAAATACTTCTCACTTATTTTGTGTATATCGGTAGAAAACTAACACTAATTTATTTATGCCTTAATTGACCTCAAATCAAATAACTTTCAAAACCAAAGTTGTAAATAGAAATGTGTCTTAATTAATAAAAATAATGGCACAATTAAATCATGTACAGAATAAAAGTTGCCACACTTGGAAAAAGCCACTAAGCACTAATTGAAAGATCAATTCCGGCTCCATATGAACTCAACGTGAACCAATCACACTTCCATCAGATTCTAAATTAAATTATCTTTAAAATGATTGTGATTTCATAATTTTTGGAGTTATGAGTAAAAAAAGGATTTCCAGGGTGGTTTGTGCTATTTTCCCATGTATTTTGTAAATATTGTATTTGTATATATTTGTAAATTATTCTTTCTAATTATTTAAAATAAAAATAAAAAAGAGGCTAATTTCCTCCTTTACCCTTGTATATAATGTCATATATGTATATAGTATATGGATATAGTTGCTTTTTTTAATTAACCACCATAAAAAATAACATTTTCTAATTCAAATAAATAAAGTGACGAAAATTAAAAAAATAGATAATTTTGTAAATAGTTTCATCTCTTTATCTTTATCTCATTTGAATGTTTGCATCCATCTTATCTCTTTATCCAGAAAGCCAAAAATTCGAAATTTCATCTCCATTATCTTTTTTATTTATATGGCTCCTTCTCCCTCATTCCAACTAGATCAATCTTTAGAGATAGGAGCCCGATCTCCGAGAGAAAATTTCGTCGAGAAAGTTGCCTAGTCTCCAAGTCGTCCGGTGACAACGAATCAGCCTTGTCGAGGCTATCGCGGTCCATTTCCGCTCTTAAGGTGAGATCCGTCATCATTTTTCTTCTTATTTCATCTAGTTTAATTGTATCTTCATTGTCACAATTTTATTTTCTGGTCATTTTTTTAGATCATAGAATCATCATCACGATTTGATCCACCAACGACCCGAGTTTTCATCTCAGTTTCTCGATCTCTCCGCCATCAATTTCTACCTCCCACGATCTATCAACTCCGACCACGCACTGTTGTCAGAGATCGGATTCGAATCTTTCATTTCCGTTAGATCCTCGTTCATTTTCCTATTTGTAAATAATTTTAAAAATTAGAAAAAAATACCATTTGTTTTCTTTATTTCTAATGTTTGTTTTGCAGGACCATTAAAAAGAAAACAATAAAAAAAGAAAAAAAAACATTCCTAATTTTCTTTAAAATTTCAGATTTACAAAAAACAATCAAAAAATGTTTTTTTTACTGTTTTCATTCACTATTTGAAAAATAAAAAAATTACAAAAAAATAAAAAAATAGAACAAAAAAGGATGAGACGACAGTAGGGCCGCCACCCCCGCCGCTGGTCCTCCGCGCGCCTCCCGCATCCCCTCTTCCTTCCAGCCGCATGAGGCGGCGTTGCTGTACACCGTCAACGCAAGGCAGCCCCCTTCAGCTCCCGCACAAACCGCTGATGCGAGGCGCCCCCCTCCAGATCCCTACGTACTCCGCTCTCCGCCCGCATCATCGACTACAGCAACCGCGCTGCCGTGCGCCATCCTCTGCACAACGCACGCGGCAGCGCGCGATCCCCTCCTCCCGAGTTTTGCCCGTTGCCCCACGTCTTCCTCCTCCACACGATCGCGTGCGGCGGCCGAGTCTCCCGCCCCTGCAGCCCCAACCGCGACTCATCGAAGCCCGCATCTGCATGGTGCCTCACCGACTCGCCGACACCCGACCCCGTCTCGATTCATCGACGATCCAGACCCACTGCCTGTTCAGCCACTTGCTCTCCAACAACCGCCGCCCTTGCATAAAATTTTCATTGCATTTTACCTTCATTTATTATTATTAAAAAATAAGAAAACATGTCATTTTTCCTTGTTAGAAATTCGAAAATTAATAAAAATTCAAATAATGTTCCAAAAAATTAAAAAATATTAGAGTAGTTTTAATTCATTGTCTTTTAATATCTGACCAAATTTCATGCATTGATCCTTTATAAAACCCAAAAAAATTAAAAACATAAAAATCTTATAAAAATCATAGAAAATTCTACAAAAACCAAAAATTGTGATTTTAGTTTTTATTTGTAGATAATTGCTTCTAGTTTATCTTAAAAATAATTGTCAGGAGTTTTGGGCACTTAAAATATTTTTAAGGTTCAAATTACTCAAGGTTCTGCACATTGTCACATTTTTCACTGTTAGATTTTTAGAAATATATAAAACATCTAAAAATTCCACAAAAATTCTGAAAATTATTTTAAAACTTTTAAAACCAAAAAATAATTTTTCTGGATTTTTCTGAGTATTTTTGATTAATTGAAAAATACAAAAATAATTGGTGTGTGTATTTTTAATCGTGTGGATCTTACTTCGTGTTATTTTTGAAAATTTAAAAAAAAATAAAAAAATCAAGGATAGTTGTCCTTTAATATTCATGTTTTCTCTTAATTGATTTCTGATTATTTGAATAACTCTCGGGAATTGTAGCCTCCTTGACTTCGACCATGTTCGCTATAAAGGTTAATAAGTAGCAAAAATAAAAAAAATATTTTTTATTTGTCACGGGATTCTGGGGACAACAACGGCCAATTTATCATCATTTTTCCAACCCTCAAATTTTCGTGTCAACAAAATGACGCCGTTGCTGGGGAGGCACGAAGAGGGTAGTTAGGTTTCTCTTTTGACCTGCTATTCTTGGTTGTAGATATCTGTTTACATTCTTGCCATTCACTTCATTGTTTATATCCATTGCATTCATTCATTGTTTTCTCTCATATTTGATAATTGTTTTTCTTATACATTCTCCTTTCTTTTTCTTGCGAGGGCCCACGGAGCGAAGAAGACGATCCTAGGAGAGCCGAAGTAACCAAGCAACGTGGAGGCGACTTGATTCTTCACTAAGCCGCATGATAGCATGTGAAGAGGAGAAGAAGAATTGAAAGAGAAGAAAAGAGAGAGATTTTTCTAGCATTTGAACTCTATAAGTGAACATTCATTTCTTGCGAGTCTATTTCACCAAGTGTCGGTGCAATTGGGGGACCTCAACGATTTTGTTCTCATCGCTTTATTATTCTTTGTTTTCCGTGGATTTCGTGAGCCCTTATTGATTGCTTTAATTAATTTGCATCAGCCAGATAATTAACTAGGTCCAAACACGCTGAACAAGAATTTTTGTGCCTATAGAGTAGAGCGTAATTTGGACTTAGTCAAATTAACTTGTTATTGCCCGTTAATAGAAGTTATCATCTAGGACGGTTCACTTGCATCATATAGGTTAATTTATTTTTCTGTATTTAAATTCTGCACAGATCACTTGCATGTAGAGTGCTAGCGACAAGGTACACATCTCTAACCCCTGCATGCATCATCGTTTTTAATCGCGCATTGGCATTTCTGATCTCCTTCCTTGTTTTCACTCACATAAGTTAAAAAGGAAATTGGACACTCGATAGGCGATTCTTTGAAAATATTTTAACCAAGTGACAGCTGCCTAAAATACGCTACTGCTAAAGAAACTCGACTTCAAAATAAAGACAAGAAAAAATCATTGTTTTAGGGAGAGTAACCCCCTCATTGTATTCGTTTTAACTTGCTCGCGTACACACTAAGGTTAATGCCCAAATCCCATAATTCAACCTAGGTGTTTGTACAACTTTGTGATTATCACCTAACTCTAAAATAGACAAGATTAAGGGACCGAACCTTCATGGTCTTCACATTATGTTGAGTTGGTGAATTGGGGGTTTGTATTGTGTTTGATTGCTTGTGTGCATACTAGATCATGTTGGGCATTTGCGCCTTTTTCTCCATATCTTTTGACTTGACCCTCGTGCTCTCTCATCTTTTGTTTCGAAGATGGCCGACTAAAGTTATTTTAATCCGATCTTTGCAGATACCTTGTACCCTCTAGTTGATCCACCTTCCCTTTTCCTGGAGGACTTTCCTCCTAATTTTTGTGCATATCCGCCTAACCCATTGCTTCAAGAGTGGGAGGACTTTGATTTTCACCCACCCTCATTCAACCCACCCGATCCTGGGATTTTGGAGTCACCTTTCATGGTTTTCACACTTGAGAAATTGAACCAGATGATGGAGCATATGAATTCGAGGATTTCCAATCTATTTAATATAAATGTGAGCCAGAACGCTGCTCCACTATTTGAGGATATCGATTCACTTGAGGACAATCATGAGAGCTTGAAATCACCTAAAATACAAAAAAAATGAAAAAAAATCAAAGATCCAAAAAGAATTCGGGAGATACGTTGTTGATTAATTTCTTAAGGAGAGGACCCAAATGCCCGATTATTTACCCACACAGCCAAGTTCCAACCTTGACTCAGAGGATGCTACTGTACAGACTGCTCTTGGCAATCCTCGTGTATATGTTGATTCCGACCTCCTCCCTTGTATGGATGAGGTCCAAAAATTCAAAAAAATGTTGACTAAACCCGAAGTGGTGGCCACCCTTCATCAGATCATTAAAGCCCCACTTCAACAGGCCATGACAGATTTATCTACTCCTCAACACAAGAAGAGAAAGCGAAGGAGAAGATCTGAGCGTCACATCTTGACCATGATCACTGCCTACGCTATCTCTCATAGTCTGTATTTTAATAAAAGGAACATTGCCACACCTCTTGTGAGTTGCTCCATATCTGACTATTCTTGTGATAACACTCTCCTTGACGACGGTTCGTTAATCAATATAATACCCTTGTCTATGGTACAGTCTCTTCATCTTGGGCCTCTTAAGAAAGCCATGATGATAGTTCAATTTGCTGATGGATCTATCAAGAGGCCGAAGGGTTTTATAGAAAACGTTGTCATTCTCATTCATGGCATGTATATTACTTCGGATTTTGTTGTAATGCCCATGGAGACCTCCACCATTGTGGAGTACCCTCCAATAATTGTGGGACGGCCTTTCCTCGCCTCTATGGGAGCCGTTATTAATTATGGATCAGGAGATATTCGCTTCCGTTGTAATGTAGGGAGCGATGTGTTAATCACTGCAACCACTACTGTCCAGAGACCCGCATCCCATGAGAGCCCGCCCGTGTTAGCCAACCCCAAGGATTTTGACCTCGATGATAATATAAGAGATTCTTGTTATATGTTGGATGATAATGAAACCTAAGAATTCCTCTTCAAGGAGGAAGACTCGGAAAGCATAGACCTTGGAGTTCCCCCTTCTGGTATATGGCGATGCATTGATGACATCCACGGAATTTACACGATAGACACCCTAGAGCGGAAGGCAGACTCAGAGACTAGACAAGACAGACATGATTCGACTACTTTCATTGATAAGTCCGTCTCTATTCACCCCAATTCTGATGAGACCGATCAGGCCAAATTTGTTTGATTGCTTTTATAAAGGAATTTGGGCCTTTTGATAAATATGATGATCCAGTAGAGGCTCGCTAAGTTGAAATTGATCCAACTTTTTCTGATAATTATTTCGAGCCATTTTACTTTGATGTTTGTGAGACTTACCAAGCAGGACATGACCAGACTACTTCCAATAATCGGTTTAGGCGTGCACAATCAAATACCGCTAAGGATACATTCTTGGTCGATCCTACTCAGTTTATGTCTACTAATGATCCCAATATCAACCTACACCTTGTCAAATCCATACCTCATCGGTCCCGCAAGAAGGTTCGTTTTCGACCTTCTTAACCTTTGTAAATTCACTCCTCTTGTATATCATTTCATTTCACTCTTTCTTCTCTTGTTTTATCATTCACCCCTATTCTGTGTGTGTGTATGTTATACTTAGGATGTGGTATATCCTTAGTATAGGGGGGTGAATAATATGTGTTGTTCATATTCGTCCTATTCATCACTCTTGTTGTTGTTGTTGTCTATACTCAGGGATACTCTACCCTAAGTATAGGGGGTGATGTTGTTCATATTGTGTCTTTGTGAGTCCGTACATTCTCTTCATCGGTTTTCCACTTTGTACATTCTACTACACTTAGGATTACTTGATGCTAAGTATAGGGGGATCACCAACTTCTCTTCTTTTTTTTCTTTTCTTTGAGTCATTTTAGCATAGGATTATTTTCACCTTTCTATACTTAGCACGAGTTATGTCTTCCTTTGTCGCTCTCTAATCACTATGAGGACATAGTTCGAGCTAAGTATAAGGGGTGTCGTTTATATTGTATATATACTTTAGACATAACTCGAACTTTTAAATATGTTTATTTGGGGGGTTATCTGTACAATTTTGTAAAATCCACGTGTGTAAAAAAACAAAAAAAACAAACAATCAAAAAAACAAAAAACAAAATTCTTATATATACTTGTATATATTTTACTAACCCTTTTTCCTTTAAAAAAATAACAAAACCAAAAATCTATAAAAATTTGCAAAATTAAAAAAAACCTATCTTTCACAACTGCATTTTTCCTCCAAAAATCCATAAAAAATTCCAAAAAATGTGTTCTTTTCATATGTGCATCATGTCTTAAAAAAAACTCTGCATTGTTCATATTTTGCATTTGCATATGCATTTTTGCAGGATAGTATTGAAATTTAAACTATATGGAATAAAATTGAAGAATGGAGGTTAGTTGGACCTTAATCCACCTAATTCTCAGAGGAACTTCACCGAGAAATAGGATTTTAGAAGCTTCAGGTCTTTGACTTAATTCTCTGAGTTCCACATGACAATGAGCAGCATTTGACTCTTAGTGTCTAACATGGTCTCTTCATTCTGGGTACTACTCTGTAATAGGGAATTAATTTGTACTCTTACACTATGCACTTAGCACAACTCAGACGGGATGTTGGAAGACTGTGTAAGTTTGTTTTTTGGTAGCGTGGAAATCTAAAGATCGGAGTACATGTTGAAATAAAGCTTAAGAAAAGGGATGGACGACTGGGCACAATTGTTTCCAAGACCCCAAAAATTATACGGAAAAAAAGATTCTATATTCTTAGGGGCACAACAAGGTCGAAGCAGAACCACAAAAATCCAAATACAAAGAAGCCACTACCAAATAAATATCTGACCAAAATGGTCCAAGCTTCAAGGACACCTGCAGATCTTGGTGGAGACTTGGCTACACTAGCCAGCTTCACATGGAGAGGTGACTACACTGGCCACCCTCCAGTTCTTTTCTCATTCTTCTAACTTCTCCCTCAGATCGATTGCGAACACAACGCGACATGCCTTAGAAGGAAATACCTTACTCCCCGAGGACGAGTTACTGGAGAGTAGATTTGCATGGTAGTCTGACATTCTGGATGAGAAGAGCTAAAACCTTTCACACACATGAGTCGGATTGTTGAATGTTCATAGGGTATACTTTGGAAGAGGATTGATCTAATGAGCCGAAACTATGACAATGATGTGTAGTAGTTGAAGGCTGTTGATTTTAAAATTCTAAGTCTCACAGAAGGTCCGAAACACTAATAATCTAGAGGTCCGACAGAGCTCCAAACTGTAATTTTATGAACATAAGTTTACTACTCAATATTGTCCTACTTTCTTTATTTTCCCTTTCTTTTTCATTTTCTTCACTTATTCATTCAAATAAGTGTTTGCTAAGGGAGTAGCAAAGATAAAGCATAGGGAGATGATGAATATGCGATTCGTCATCTTTATTCATTTATTTTAGGGATTTTTACCCTGCAGACCCTATAATCTTTTGCAATTACCTCTATGGCCTTTGAAAGGTCCTAATTCCTCCCTCGACCTCGTAAACTTGCTCTGTCTTACCCAACAAACCCTACCATCAATTTTAACTATATTTGAGTCAATTACTTGGGTTAGTCTTGAGTTAACCTAACCAATTCGCATCCAACAATTAAGATTAGTGAAGGGAGCATCGATCGAGGGAGGGGGGTTTCCATCGTTGGGGGAGAGCAGGGAGCAGCATCCATCGTCGAAGAGGGGGGGAGCAGGGAGGAGCATCGGTGGCGAGGGGGGCTCCATCGCCGGGGGGAGCAGGGAGCAGCATGGCGGGGGGGGTGAATCCATCACCGGGGGGAGCAGGGAGCCGGAGCGTGGCTCTTGGGGGGAGATGGCGGGCGAGGCTCCTAGGGTTGGGCGCGGCTCTGGGGGACGGGGGGAGGTTCCCAAGCGGGGGCTCCGAGGCTGCAGGGAGCGCGTCGGGGACGGCTTGAACAGGGGAGCAACATCGGCAGCGAGGGGGTCTCCATCGCCGGGGGAACAGGGAGCAGAGACGAGGCGCCGCTCTAGGGGCGCGACGGCGGGCAGGGCTTCGGGGGGATGGGGTTGGGCGCGGCTCTAGGGGCTAGGTTCCCGGGCAGGGGGTTGGGGCTTCAGGGGGCGCGGGGCTCCATGGAGCTTGGGAGGAAGGGGGGGCGGGGACGACTTGAAGGGGTTTCCATCGGCCGAGGGGGGTGGGAGGGAGCAGGGAGTGGCGACGGGGTGGGCCTCCATCGATTGAGGGGGAGCAAGATGGCTGGGTAGTGGGGGTGGGAAGGGGGAGGAGGGAAGGAGCAGGATTGATGGGCACTCAAATGTAAGTTTATTGAACAAATTTGGTATAATATAGAAGAACATAACGGAATCCGGTTAATTTAAACGGATAAATAAACGGGAGTAAACCACAGGGTCTGTAGGGTAAGAGTTAGCAAGTTTGTGGGGCGGGGGTGGAATTATGATGTTTCAAAGGTCGTAGAGGTAATTGGAAAGATTATAGGGTGTGTCAGGTAAAAATTCCTTTATTTTAGCTTAAAATCCCTTATAAAACACCTGCATATAACACTAACTCCATATTCTTACTAACTTGCATATGTGTGTAAATATTGTACACTTCTTACTAATTTTAACCTAAAATAAATAAAGAAAGAAAGGAAAAATAAAGAAAAGAAAAAAGGGAAGACTGTATACATGCTGACCCGAACCCCGAGAGAAGGTCCAGACTTGACCTGATCGACTAGCAATAGAGTAGGGGGAGATAGGGTCCGTAAGTAGAAAATTCAAAAAAATTATGTGTGTGTTGTTGTAAATACTTCTCACTTATTTTGTGTATATCGGTATAAAACTAATACAATTTATTTGTGTCTTAATGGACCTCAAATCGAATAACTTTCAAAACCAAAGTTGTAAATAAAAATGTGTCTTAATTAATAAAAATAATTGCACAATTTAATCGTGTACATAATAAAAGTTGCCACACTTGGAAAAAGTTGAAAGATCAATTCTGGCTCCACATGAATTCAACGTGAACCAATCTCAGTTCCATCAGATTCTAAATTAAATTATCTTTAAAATGGCTGCGATTTCGTAATTTTTGGGCGAGTAAAAAGATGGTTTTCCAGGGTGGTTTGTGCAATTTTCCCATGTATTTTGTAAATATTGTATTTGTATATATTTGTAAATTATTCTTACTAATTATTTAAAATAAAAATAAAAATAAAAGAAGAAGCTAATTTCCTCATTTATCTTTGTATAAAATGTCATATATGTATATAGTATATGTATATAGTTGCTATTTTTAATTAACCACCATAAAAAATAAAAAAATAGCATTTTCTAATTCAACTAAATAAAGTGATGAAAATTCAAAAAAAATAGTTAATTTTGTAAATAGTTTCATCTCTTAGTCTTTATCTCATTTCAATTTTTGCAGCCATCTTATCTCTTTATCCAAAAGGCCAAATATTCAAAATTTCATCTCCGTTCTCTTTTTTATTTATATGGCTCCTTCTCCTTCATTCCAACTCGATCAATCTTTAGAGAGAGCAGCCCGATCTCTGAGAGAAAATTTCGTCGAGAAAGTTGCCTAGTCTCCAAGCCATCCAGTGACAGCGAGTCGGCCTTGTCGAGGCGATCACGGTCCATTTCCGCTCCTAAGCGAGATTCGTCGTCATTTTTCTTCTTATTCCATCTAGTTTAATGGTATCTTCATTGTCACAATTTTATTTTGTAGTCATTTTTTTAGATCATAGAATCATCATCACAATTTGATCCACCAACGACCCGAGTTTTCATCTCATCTTCTCGATCTCTCCGCCTTCAATTTCTACCTCCCACGATCTATCAACTCCGACCACGCACGGTGGCCAGAGATAGGATTCGAATCATTCATTTTCGTCGGATCCTCGTTCATTTTCCTATTTGTAAATGATTAAAAAAATTAATAAAAAACCATTTGTTTTCTTTATTTCTAATGTTTGTTTTGCAGGACCATTAAAAAGAAAACAACAAAAAAAGTAAAAAAACATTCCTAATTTTCTTTAAAATTTCGGATTTACAAAAAAATCAATAAAAAGGATTTTTTACTGTTTTCATTCACTATTTACAAAATAAATAAAATTACAAAAAAATAAAAAAATAAAATAAAAAAAGGAAGAGATGGAACCATGGCCGCCACCCCCGCCGTCGGTCCTCCGTGCGCCTCCTGTGGTCCCTCCTCCTTCTAGTCGCACGAGGTGGCGCCTGTACAACGCCGATACGAGGCGACCCCCTCCAGCTCCCGCGTAGACCGCCAACGCGATGCGGCCCCCTCCAGATCCATGCGAACTCCACTCTCCGCCCACAGCGTCGACTCCAGCAACACGCCGCTGTGTGCCATCCTCCACGCAACGCACGCGGCAACGCACGATCCCATCCTCCCAAGCACCGACGGCTACCCCACGTCTTCCTCCTCCACACGGTCACGCGCGGCGGTCGAGCCTCCTGCCACAACAGCCCCAACCGCAACTCATCGAAGCCCACATATCTGAAGTGCCTCGTCGGCCGACGCCCGGCCCCGTCTCGATTCACCGACGATCCAGACCCGCCACCAGTTCAACCACCTGCTTGCCAACAGCCGCCGCCCTTGCTTGGAGGAGAAGGCATGGGGCGGTGGCCACTCCTTCCCCCTCTTGGTTTGAGAAACAAAGAATGAAGAAACAAGAGAAACCCTAGGGCTTCTTCAATTAAAAACTGGGAAAACGGTGCTAAAGACCTTGTCAGTTCCTGATATTACAAGAAGAACCTCAAGCTCCCGATATTTTTAGTAATTTACGAGATTCATCCTAAAACTTATTTTTGTTATAATTCAGTCCAAAACCTTTGCATATTTACATTTCAGACCCTGCTATCTAGACTTTAAATTTGCATGATATTTAAGTTGGAATGAATGTTATTTGTAATCTAAAAATATTGAAAAAATTATGTTATGCTCTTGATGTGATTATTTTCTTAACATAAAATTTGCATTGCATTTTGCCTTCATTTATTATTATTAAAAAATCAAAAACATGTCATTTTTCCCTATTTGAAATTCAAAAATTCATAAAAAATCAAATAATGTTCCAAAAATTCCAAAAATATTAGAGTAGTTTTATTTCATTTGTCGTTTAATTTCTAACCAAATTTCATGCATTGATCCTTTATAAAACACAAAAAAATTGAAAAACATAAAAATTATATAAAAATCACAGAACATTCTTTAAAAATCCAAAAATTATGATTTCAGTTTTTGTTTGTAGATAATTGCTTCTAGTTTACCTAAAAAATAATTGTCAGGAGTTTTGGGCATTAAAATATTTTTAAGTTGCAAATTACTCCAGGATGTGCATATTTTCACATTTTTTTACTGTTAGATTTCTAGAAAAATAAAAAACATCAAAAATTCTCTAAAATATTTCAAAACTTTTAAAACCAAAAAAATTCTGGATTTTTCTGAGTATTTTTTATTAATTGAAAAATTACAAAAAGAGTTGGTGTTTGTATTTTTAATCGTGTGAATATTACTTCATGTTATTTTCGAAAATTAAAAAATATAAAAAAAATCACAAAAACCAAAGATAGTTGTCCTTTGAGATTCATGTTTTCTCTTAATTGATTTTTGATTAATTGAATAACCCTCAGGAATTGTAGCCTTCCTGAGTTCGACCATGTCTGCTATACAGGTTAATAAGTAGCAAAAAAAAATTGTTTGTCACGGGATTTTGGGGACAACAACGACCAATTTATCATCATTTTCCAACCCTCTAATTTTCGTGTCAACATGCGGTTGACATCCACCCATAAGTCATGAATTTTGTTCATGTAGGAACACATCTCATCGATTATCTCCTGTTGTATGTCCACAAGACCATACGAAGAAGGAAGGGGAAAAATTGGAAAGAAGAATGAGAGGAGTGGCCCTGCTTGCTAGGGTACTACCTCTTCTGTTGTTGTTGTTGTTGCGGTGCTTGTTGAAATTGTAGGCCCTGCTGGCCCGCCTGGTAATGGCCCTATCGACCATATTGTTGGTATTGTTGTCGCTGCTATTGGGGTGGCTAGAATCTAAGGATGTACTGTGACGGAGATGGTGTAGAGGTGAATGCGGTCTTGTAGAAGGTTGAGAGATGCTAGTTGGTCCGTCGATTCCCCACACATCCCTTCCTGGAAGGGTCCAGAGTATATCATACTTCATTCACCTCCCAAACCGATGGAGGCTCCTCCTGAACTATCTCTGCTGATGGAGGGGACTATTGGAAAGAGTGGGCGTAGGACTGGTCCTGCTCCCACGGCTGGGGTTGCCCTGACACCAACTTCTCCAGAATATGGTGAACTCGGTATACGGGGGCAAAGGGTGTAGTCATGACAGTTATCCTTATCTTAGATAGGATCTTCGTCAACTCCGAATTTTATTTCGGAATTTTGGAGACGCTCCTGACAACTCATCAATCCTCATGTCAATCTTCTCGACTATTGAAAGCTTGTCCTCTAGGAGTTTCATGCTATGGGTTACGTCCTAAGAGAGATCGATAATAGCAGACTTTACCCCTCCAGATAAGAGTGAATTGGGGGATGATATATAGGCCCTGCTAGCCATCTATGAGCAGTTGGTTTCAGCCATCTGCTTGAATATCTTCCAAACGGTATCTTATCCTCGTGATGTATAGTTGCATCCACATGCAGCGCTCTCTAAACCCTGCATCTCAGGGTTGAGACTAGGGATGAGCATCGGGTCGGGTCGGTCTCACCTCGGCCCAACCCGAGCCCGTTTAACATGGCGGGCACGCTGGCCAGGCCAAGGCCCGAATAAATTTGTAAAACCCTGCCCAAGCCCGAGCCCAAGCCAATGATACTTCGGCCGGGCCTAGGGCAGGCCGGCCAGATTAAGAACAAATTAGTAGTTGTGATCTTAATGTCCTTGAAATATAGAGAGGTCCAAGCAAAAAAAATCTTCTTCTTCCATGATTATATTATTTGAAACTTTATCTTATAGCCAAAGAAAAGGAGGAAGAACAAGGAACGACAAGCAAGCTGTTTATATTCCAATAATCCAAGCTCCATATACATCACAAAAATACATCAAATATAATTATCGGGTTGGGCCTCCGATGGGCCTATATTCGGGCTGGCCCATGGCATTCGAGCTCGGGCCCATCGTTGCTCGAGCCCAGGCTTATAAGAGAATTGGGTCGAAAATTAAGTCCAGGACCGCCCAACTATTGTTCATACTCGGGACCAGGCTGGGCTATATCAGGCCAGGCATCGGGTTGGGTTAGTCGTCCATACCCAATGCTCATCCCTAGTTGAGACCAGTGAAAAACGATTGGACCAAGATGTTGTCATCTAGTTTATGACAGGAACACTGCATGATTTCCTTGAACATTTCCCAAGCATTGCAGAAGGCTACATGGAGTTATTGGGAAAAACTTGCAATGTGTGTCCTCATTATGTTAGTCCTTCTTAAAGGGTAGAACTTCTTTAGATATAGGTCCTTGATCATGGCATATGCGGTGACTGTAACTCCTAGATTTTTCATCCAGTAGTCGGCTTTGCCACCTAAGGCAAATGGAAGGGTTGTGAACCTAATATAATCCTAGCTAACTGACGAGTCGCTAAATACGATGTATAATTTGGTCACGTTGTAGCATGTGTACTTAGCAATTCAGTCAGAACCGAGACAAGATCTCCGTGAAGAGTGTCTCGGCTTAATTTATATCCCGGGCAAGTCCGGGGTCGAACACAGGGAGGCAAAGGAACAACTTGGGTTAATTCGATAATTTATATCTTGATTTCCAAATGCGGATTTTTAGATTTTTTTTAATGCCGAATGAAATGTGAATGCAAATGCGGGTGAATTAAGACACTAAGAAAACACACAACAAGGCCAAATTAATTTTAATGTCAAATTAGTCCAATTAAGCCAAATTATATTTTTCTTAAAATCGTAATCCAGTGATGAATGCAAGACATATTTTCTTGTATTTTTAGGAATTAAAATGCAACAGCTAAAAATACATACTTTTTATGGGGTTTTTTCGTAATTTTTCGAAGAAACAGTAAGTAAAAATTATGAAAATTTTAGTGAAATAAAAGCATGATGCAAGGAAGCTACAGTACTATTTTTGGAATTTTCGGACAAAGTATGAATTTTTATGGATTTTTTAGTGAAATCAGAGTGATAGTGAGTAAATAATTCCTAATTAATCCACAATATTAAATTAATCAGAGAGCAAATTATCTCATATAGATGTTTTCATATGGAATCCAGGAGACTTGAATTTTTGTGAAAAAGATGTCGGTGGATTTAATTAAAAATCAAATACTAAATTCACTCTACAATTTATTTCAAGCACAAAACATCTCCACTTTTGATGAAATTTCGATAGTAAGTTAAGCATATATTAAGGCATCATTACTAATTTTTGTGGAATTTTTAGACCAATTGTTTGCGAGATATAAATTTACATGTTCAAAATGGGTAAAATATCCAATTTTTCAGTTAGACAATTTTAATTACCCACAATTCACAAAAATACAAATAAATATCGACAATGTAGAGAATCAGTTGCTCAACATGAAATCATTTTTCATTGAATATAAAGATGCATAACAAGTGTCCAAATCAGCATACAAACATAGGGGTATCGATGCAAACTCAGAAAACAATATTTACATCAAAAACATGTACAGGGACCATTCCGTAATTATAGAAACTATACAAGAGAGTTCTGCAATGTTTACAATTAAAAAAAAATAAAAGAAAAGAGGTTGGACCTTCTTCTTTCTCACGATGGGGGCGCAGGTGGAGAACCCAAAGGGGGCGGCGGCGCGGTCGGCGGCGCGGAGGGCGGCGACGGCACGGCAGTGGCATGGAGGCGCGCGGCGCGCGGTGGTGACGAGGGCGGCGCGATGGCGGCGGGGGCGACTGGAATCGAGGAGGTCAGCGTGAGGCGCGGAAGTCGGCGGCGAGGGCGGCGTGCGGCGACAGCTGCTGGGGTGCTCGCGCGGAGGCCGTGCCTCTGTGAGGGGCGGCATCGGCCACGCGGGGAGGCGTTGGCAGCGGCAACGCCTCTTGGAGGATGGGGGGGCGGTGGGCCGTGGTCTGCTCCTCCTCCTTTTTTAAAATTTTTTTTGATTTTTTTGTTGTAAATAAAAGACAAAAGAAAACTCTTTGTTTTGTTTTAAAAAATTTTATTTTTTTAGATTTTGTTAAGACAGGGAATGCACATGATAAAAGAACAGTGATGATGGTGATGAAGATGAAGAATAAATAAATGGAGGATGTGCGGTGATGATATGATGAACTAAAAAAATTACAAAGATAAAAATAAAGACAAGATGAAACTAAAATTACCTACGATGAACGCGGGCGCCTATGAAGTGCTCACAAGAGCACGGTCTTCGCTCGAATCGCCGGCGAGCGATGAGCTCGAGCAACGCATGGATGTGGTTGCGATATTGGCCAAAAAGCCAATGGATCTCACCGGAGAGAGGGTTGTCGTCGCTCGACCGCGGTTGCGTCGCTGTCACCGATTCAACTCTGGGAACTGGGCTCTCCTCACATAAAGATGGATCAAAGGCAAATTGAGGAGGATGGGATGTATATATAGATGATGAAATGAGAGGTTATTTAAATGGTGGGAGGTTATTTTATTAATGGAGTTGAATGGGAAGTTTAAAAAATGGTGGGGTTGAATGGAGGTTGGTGGTAGGATGAGTTGAATGGTGGTTATTGTAAAGAATGTAAAATAAATAAATAAATAAAATAATGATATGAAGTAGGCTACTTTAAATACAACAAAATAAAGAAGGAAAAATAGTAGTGAATTTACAAGTGAATACATACAACATGTACATTTTTTTGTTAGCTTTTCTAATATGTATTTTTTTGTCTTTTTAATAAGAGATATTTACAACGGAAAAATAATATAAAATAATATAATTAAAATACAACACAACAATGATAAAAAAATGACGAAAGAATGAATATATACAAAATATACAATGTACATCTAGGTCCCAAAATCCAACTTTTACAAACAAGCTCCGATTTGAAATCACTTCCTTTGGATAGATAATTTTCTAACTTGAACTTTAAAAGTGAGTTTGGTGAATTTGGAGTTCATACGGAGCGGGAATTTGGCTTGGAAGTTGGACTTTACGGCTTTTCTCTTTGGGATCTAGGAGCATTTATTTGAGCTAAAATTTGTTTTGTATTTTTGTATTTTTATATACATAGTTATGAACAAGTTGGAGAAAGAATTAGCCAAAAAGGAGTTGAAATGAAATTATTAAAATACATAAAGTTTTGGGCTATTTACAGGTGAGAAACTCCCTTGATTTTGTGGATTTTTATTGTAATTTATTTTGTACAATCTAATATACATTAATTAGTGTGTTTTATTTACAAGAGACATTTTGTTAATTTAATGAATTTATGTACATTTTTCTGGGATTTTACTCGGGGATTTTGCTAAGATCAAGATATTGAGATGATGAATCGTGGATTCGTCACCCCCCTATACTTTAAACTTTGCTAGTCCTTGAGCAAATAAATAATGAATAAGTTGGATTAACCCCTGAATGTGCACGTGAATGCAAGACTTGATCCGTTCAAGAACTCTCGGCTTTAGAGATCCTAAAATTCTAAGCTGAACCAAGCTCTAGTCAAAAGGTATCTAATTTCCCTAATCATCAGACTCTCTTTGTATACATATATAGTAGGGATATGACTTTAAGTGTTGACCGCATTTACAAGAGTAGAGTCACAACGTCACCCAAAGTTCCAGTCCAAGAGACTCTCCTAAGGACCCGATCCTCAACACTAGGGAATAAACCATTTCTTGCATCCAATCCACCATCTCTTTAGTTGTCATACTTAAAAGTGTAGATGGAAGGCCAGTTGATGGAGGGCATAGGATTGTGTCATTTCTTCTCTCCCTCTCATTGGAACAAGGATCCTCTCGAGTGCCTTATTACGCAACGCATATTTTTGGTGTTGATCTGTGCATCCGTCAAGAGAAGTTGGAGTCGTCTGCACTTGTTTTCCTGGGAGTACACCGGGTTGTGTCTTTTTTGAGTATCTATTATACCTTCTACACCCAGACTTGTAGCATTTATGATGCAGAGCCCTTTTGTAGTGCAAGCCCAACTCCTGGTCCTAATAGCGGTGGTCCAAGTGGACACTTTGAAATGGTTGGGAGCGCTCGCCTTTGGTAGAAGCTCTTTTGATAATTGACTTTGTATGTAATGAGAGCTTTTCTTTGACATTTCATTGCTTTGTAATATTTTGGCTAGCTCCACTGCTTTTACCAAGAGTTGACGCACACTGATCAACATTTTTTTATTTTATCACACCCTGGCACATAGGTAAATGTTAAGAGATAGTACAAGAACCATGTTCTCATACTGGCTAAAGATGCTGACACTCAGGTTTCATGGAGCCTTCATTGATTTTATCCCATCCTCGAGCATCATCAAATCAAGTCCAAACTCAAATCCCTCATCCCAGACCCTCAAGTGAAATTTCAACTCATCTCATCATAATTGCAGTCGTGTACGTGAGGTGCTGATCATATTCTTTAAGGTAGAGACTAAGCATGCAATATAGCACACAAATCTTTCAAACTAGGGAAAAGTGAATAATTAAGTCCAAGACTTTAATGACTAAGGTTGATTAACTCAAAATCTCAAGACCTCATAAACCAAGTGTTCTTGAGCATCACTAGTCTTGTGTGAATGTGAATTGTGTCAGGGATTAAATCAACTTATTAGTTAGTGTTTTTTAGAGAGTTTTTAGAAAAGGTTTTTTTTCAAGAAGTTTTTTTTATAAACAAAAGCAAAGAAGAGTTTTTTATCAACAGTTTTTTTCAAGAGTTTCTTTTTTTTTTGAAAAACAAAGGAAAAGATTTTTTTTGAAAAAGTGTTGCTCTCTTTTTAAAAAAAATTGAAAAAGATAAGTAAATAAGAAAGGACTTCTTTTTTTTGAAAAAGGTTTTTTTTGAAGCAAATAAAGGAAAGAGAACAAAAAACACACATTTTTTAAAAGTTTTTAAGGGTTTTTTTTGAAAATTTTTTTTACCCACCCCCTAATTATTATATAATATATACAAAAATACGTGAAAGTACGAGCTATGGATAAAGTATATATGTAATATATACACGCCCCCCTATACTTAGCATGTGCTATGTCCTCATGGCACAAGAAGCGAGAAAAAGACATAGCTCGTGCTAAGCGTAGGATGACTAAAATAATAAAAAGTATAGAAGTCGATCCACCCCCTATACTTAGGCTTTCGTCAGCCTAAGTGTAGAAGAAGAGCAAAAATGGGACGGATGAGGTCAAGAGGAGAAATGGATGAGTATATACACATGGATGGCATTGGCTCCCCCTATACTTAGGCTCTTGGTAAGCCTAAGTATAAGACAAGAGTAAGTGTAAGAACCGATGTGATCTGGAGAATATACAAAAAAGGGCGAATGTACAAGAGGAATGAATCTTCTAAGATGTTGAATCTTGATGCTGCATCTTCATGATGAGTAATGTGATGTATCTGCTCTATGCTCGCTCTGCATGATGTTGATGACCTCGACTTTGACTAACTGCTCTTTTGAATCAACAAAATGCTTCAACAGTTGTCCATTTACCACATGATACTATGCACCACCTGTGAGATCAGCTATCTCTACACTTCCATTCCCGTGCACTTTCTTAACAACAAAGGGACCCGTCCATTTAGATTTGAGCTTCCCATGGAACATCTTCAACCTGGCATTAAACAACCATACCTTTTGTCCAGGGACAAAGTCTTTGCACCTAATGTGCTGATCATGCCATCTCTTTACTTTGTCCTTATAAATCAAACTGTTGTCATATGCCCTGTTTCGGATTTCCACGAGCTCGTTCAAGTTCAAGTCTCGACAAAGCTTCCCTAGGTGACAACTTTAGTAAATCTTCTTAATTGCCCATTCGGATTTATGAATCAACTCTGCGGGCAAATGGCATGGCTTGCCATAGATCATTCTAAATGGTGAAGTACCCAATGGTGTCTTGTAGGTTGTCCTATAGGCCCACAGAACTTGGTCCAAGAGCTGAGACCAGTTCTTCCTATCGGGACGAACCAATTTCTGTAAAATACTCTTCACCTCTCTGTTTAAAACCTCTGCCATGTCGTTGGACTGTGGGTGGTAAGGACTAGTAACTCTATGCTCAAATCCATAGTCCTTAGCTAAAGATCTCATATCTCGATTCACAAAATGGCTACCCCCATCAGATATCAAGACTTTTGGCACCCCGAACCTAGCAATGATATGGTCTATCACAAACTTACAGACATTCTTGCTGTCTGCGGTTCGGGTTGGGATAGCCTCCACCCACCTGGATAAATAGTCAACCGCCAACAATATGTACTCATGTCCTTGGCTGTTGGGAAAGGGACCCATAAAATCTATGCCCCATGCATCAAAAACATCACAAATAATCATCAGTTGCATGGGCATCTCATCTCTCTGTCCAACTGTCCCTCTCATCCTTTGACAGATAGGGCACGACCGTACAAAATCAATAGCATCTCTAAACAAGGTCGGCGAATACAATCCATATTGAAGTACTTTGTGAGCGGTTCTCTTTCCCCGAATGGTGTCCTCGAGCCTCAAGTGAATGACAGAATGCGAGGACACTCTGGTATTCCTCCTGAGGAATACACCTTCTCCAAACGCAATCCGGTCCTTCGAAGAAAAGGAAAGGATCGTCCCAGTGGTATCTCCTCGAATCTGACTTCAGTCGGTCAATACTGCTCCTAGTCCAACCATGGGGAACCTGTTTGGAGACAAGATAGTTCACCATATTTTCATACCACGGGAGTGAGTCAATAACACAAATTGACTCATCTGGGAAGGTCTCTCTAATCTGCTCATAATCAGGAGAATCCTTAAGTTCAATCCGAGAAAGATGATCAACCACAACATTCTTCACTCCAAGTTTATCTTTTATTTCCAAATCAAATTCCTGGAGGAGTAAAATCCACCTAAGACGACGTGCCTTTGCGTCCTTCTTTTCCATTAAGTATCGAATGGCTGTGTGATCAGTGTAAATTGTCACCTTAGAGCCCAAAATATATGATCTGAACTTCTCGAGGGCCCATACTACCGCGAGCATTTCCTTTTCATTCACTGTATAATTTTTCTGTGTAGAATCTAAAACTTTTCTCGCATAATGAATTGCAAACGAAATCCCCTCTCGCTGTTGTCCTAATACAGCTCCTATAGCAAAATCTGAAGCATCAGTCATGATCTCAAAGGGGAGAGACCAGTCAGGAGCTTGTAGGATAGGCGAGGCACAAATATTCCTCTTCAAGAGCTCAAAGGCCTCTAGACATCTGTGATCTACAATGAACTCTGTGTCTTTCCCTAAGAGCTCAGTCAGTGGGCGGGCGATCTTTGAAATATCCTGAATGAATCTTCTATAGAATCCAACATGCCCTAAGAATGACCGCACTGACTTCACGTTGGTAGGTGGATCGAGTTTCTTAATCACCTCCACCTTGGCAGGGTCAACCTCCATTCCCCTTTTGGAGATGACATGGCCCAACACGATACCCTCCGTCACCATAAAGTGACTCTTCTCCTAGGAGAGTACCAGATTCACCTATCTACACCTCGTGAGGACTCGGTCCAAGTGCGCTAAACATGTATCAAAAGAATCACCATTGACCGAGAAGTCATCCATGAATACTTCCAGGAAATCTCCCACCATCTCGGCAAATATGGCTATCATGCACCGCTGAAATGTGCCCGGGGCATTGCAGAGCCCGAATGGCATGCGCCTGAAAGCATAAGTACCGAATGGACATGTGAATGTGGTCTTTTCCTGGTCCTCCGGGGCTATGGCCACCTAGTTGTAGCCAGAGTACTGATGAATACCCATTCATCACTCTTTATTCTTATATTTTAGCTACAAAAACCTTTGCAAATGCATGTAAATATATGTAAATATAAATAATTACCAAAAGCATGCATTGTGTAAAAACCTATAATTAGCATGTTTTTGTGCAAAAATAAAGAATAAAGATTAAAAAGAAAAAGAGGGAAATATTTAGAATAAATATTGAGCATCCTAACCCAAGGGAGGGCTCAGCATGGGCATGACCGCATCAAAGCCAAAGTAGAGGGAGATAGGAGCTCATGTGTAAATATTTGTGTAAATACATAAAACTATATTTTCCTCACCCAAAAATATGCTTGTAAATATTTTTACATATTTATAAAAGATAAAAGCAAAATAAAAAGTTAAAAATCAAAAAGAACAAAAATACCCTTTTACCATGTACATAGACCATGCTCCTACATTGGCTTAACCTTATAAATAAATAAAGTTATTTTCAAAACTTTTTGTAGATATTCTATGTTATATATTGTAAATAAATAAAAATAAGAAGCATCAAAACAAAAATCCAATAAAAATTACAAAAAGTAAAAATACAAAAATACCTTGTACATATGCCATGTATGTAGATGTATATAGCTATTTATTTTACCCATGTACATAAACAGTAAAAATAAAATAAAAATATATTTTTATTCCTAATTTTATGATATAAATAAACAAAATATAAAATGGGAATAAAAAATCTCAAAAATAACAAATTTAAAATCAAAAATTAAAAAAATACATATTGTAGATATACCTATGTATAGCTATATAATGTAAATACCTTATTTTTATTTCCAAAAATTAATTAAAAATCACCAAAAAATAGAAAAAAATAAAAGAAAAATATTTCATGTTGGGAGTTTTTGCAGATTCGGCCCCTAGCTACCCCAATTTGTCACCTCAAGATCCAGCCACGTGGCCTGATTTCATTGGGTCCTGGGGATGTTGACCGCCGGTCAACTGGCCCCCCCAGGACCACTTCTCTCGGGTTTGGGCGCCCGACCCGAGTTCCCTGATTTTTAGCGCCTAAACCCGATTGCGTCTCACCTAAACCCCGGGTCAGATCCATGCACTACATGTTCGCCACCCTCGCCGGAGCCTTAGCCTCGGGATCCGCGCTCCAGATTGCCCTACCCGTGCGCCTCTTTCCGGACCCTCCGTGGTATATATTTCGAGCTCCGCCGCTTTCAATCGGCATCTTTTGGCCATTTGCTTCGTTCTCCAGTGAGCTCCAGAGAGAGAGAGAGGTGACAGCTCGCGCCTCGACCTGTTGCAGCGAGGAGAGGAGGCGAAAGCCATCGATCCGGCGATTCTTCACCGCCGTGCTCTGCCCCGAGTTGGAGCTCGAGCCTCGGACGTCGGCGGTCCTTGAGGCGAAGACCCAGAGCTGCGCAAGCTCGACCACAACCCATTTCTCCACCCAGGTAATCATTTAGCTTAGGTATTTAGTCTAATTTTCGATTTCCCCCAAATCTCGCCGTCGCCGACCATCATCGATTTCGACCATCTCCCCCTTCCATTCGATCATCGGAATCCCCCATAACGTTCGCCTTTCCCCCGCGCACCTTCTCCGCCCCTCCGTTCAACCCAGCTCGCACAGGAGCTGGGATTCGAACCCCTTCGCCGTCGCATCACCGGGGTTCGCCCGCACCACCGCACCGTCCACCCGCACCACCGCTAACGGGGTCGAGGCAGTTTGCCCTCGACCCAGGAGATCTTTGGTTGTGTTTTGCAGGTCAGTCGAGGGCTGTCTGAGGCCCTCCTACTTGAGAACCAGAGCTTCTCCTCCGCCGGAGTCGACAGAGCTCTCCGGAGCTCCGTTGGTTCATCGGAGACATCCCACAGACGCGGGAGGCCAAGACAAAGCTTCCTCGATCATCAGAAGCCCCCGCGGAGGCTCGGAGCGTGAGTATTCGGTCGGCGAAGTTCGCCGGCCGCCTGTTCTTCCAGCATCCTCCCGAGCCGTTGATCGTGCCTCCTCGCTCCAGTTTTGATCAGCACCGTCCGTCTCCGGAGCAGCCTTGATCGTCCGATCTGGGGAGGCGTCATCTGGAGCCTCCACCGTTAGCCGCCGCTCGATCAGCCACGTGGAGAGCCCTCAGACGTCGATTAGGCCCACGTTTTCAAAGTCTCAGGCGCCGCTGTCTTGAGTCGTCCGATCCGCCACGCGTCACGCATCCGGCCGTCGACATAAATAAAAAGAGGTAAATTGTCTTAGGCCCCCTTTTCTTTTATGCATTTAGTGTTAGTCCTGTAAATATTTTTCGTATTTTATTTACGTTGGTTTATTTGCACAATGGACCCTGCGCTTTAGTGTAATTGCATTTATACCCCTGCCTATTGTGAACCACGTGCTTCGTCATGTGTTTTATTGGGATATTTGCAGTCTATGCCCTTGTTGTTCTGGCTGTTATGAAATGAATGAAACCTTTTTAATATTTGCATTTATACCCATGTGAATGATTTAATTCCGCATGTGCGTGTTTTCTTGGGTTATTTGCAGCTGAGGCCCTCGGACTTTTGGTACGTGTTACCAGTAGGTCCTTGGAACTTAGTTTTATTACATATAGGTCCCTGAGTGCCCCAGGCACGCGCTTGGCGCGTGACTTCTTGGGTTAATTGCACCTGGACCTCCAGAACTTTGGGTATTTGCACTTTGGTCCCTGTGCACAATGCCCTCTTGTCATTTTTGAATAAAATATCAAATCACCTCTAAATTCGATGAAAATTTGACACATGGCTCCTGCCATGGTGTAGGATTTTTGAGAATTTTTGAGGACATTTCTGAGTTTATTTGCTATTTTTAAAAATTCAAAAACATACATTTTTGCTACTGTCCAGAGTTAAAAACCCCAAAAAAATATAAACCCCCCCCCCAAAATTCTATAAAAATTAGGTACTGTTTATTTTGTGTTCTTTGATTTTCTAGCCAATTTTGGCTATTTTGCACTATTTAGAAACCATAAAAACTTAAAAACCCTAAAAACCCCTAAAAATTCTATTAAATAACCTAAAAACCCAAAAACAATAATTTTGGTACTCAAATTTTCCTTGTTTTACCTAGTTTACAGGAAAAATACCTCTAGGGCCTTTTAAGGTCCTTAGATATTTTATCTAGGGATTTTGGGCCTGGTTGGACAGTACCTTGCATTTTTACTACTGTTTGATTTTTAGAAAATAAAATATACATCATAAAAATTCCAAAAATTCACCAAAAACATTAAAAAACATAAAAAACATAAAAATATTTTTGTTTGAATTTTTGCTTGATTTTTTGTGCATTAAATAATTTGTTGAAGTGTGATTGTCTTTCGTCTCTCTTATTTCCTTTACATCTTAAAAATCCAAAAAAATATAAAAATAATCAAAAACCACTAAAAATCTGTTGTCTTTCATTTTATTCATTTCGACTACTTCGTAGGCCTCTCGGCCAATCCGTGCTCCTTGAGTTCGCCCCTGGGTGTTATACCAGGTTAATCTCATAGCAGGACCGCTTGCTTCGTGCTTGATTTGACATATTTTCGAGTGGTCATTTTTTCTTGATTGACTTAGCCGAGTGATCGAGGTCGCAACGACCTATTTCTGTACCTTTATCTCTGTCGCTTGGCCTGTCGTCAGAATGGCGCCGTTGTCGGGGAGCACGGCTTAGTAGTCGCTTTTTGAACTTTTCCGCGGCTTTGTGATTTTCGCGGCTTTTTGTATAGATTTTTGTATATATATTTTTCTCATATTTTCTGACAATAATTTGGACTGACCACTTGTCTCTGTTTCTTGCGAGGGCCCGAGGATCGAGGCGGCCGATTTCGAGAAGTCGACGCAACCGCAAGACTCGAAGGCGGCTCCCTTCTGCACGGAGCTGCAGGAGAGAGCGAGAGAGAGAGAGAGTTGAGTGGGTGAGGTTAGATTAGGATTTATTTGACTATTATTGTAATAATACAGGGACTCAGAGACTTGAACTGTGCTTGAACACTCAGCGGGTCTGTTTCGCCGAGCACCGGTGTGCTCGGGGGACCCTTAGGAGATTTTCGCGGTTTTTGATGCGGTTTTCTTCTTCTTTTTACTGCCTTTTCCGGTGTTTACGCGGTTTTTGCTCGAGCCCCTATACTTAGGAATTTATGGTGATTGTGTCGTAATTAGTAGGATCCACACACCTAATTGATTATCTGTTCCCATAGAACGTTAATTGGACCTACTAATAAATCATTAATAAAAATAACTTAGTCGCTTTCCTGAGAGCCTACGCGCCGCGAGCCTGCCCTGTCAAGCGCTCCTCCTGAACTCGACCTGTCGAGAAGAGGAGGGGTGGGTCTAGATCGGACTCTTTGGATCGAGGGCGAGTGACTGAGTTAGACGGTTCTTCGCTAGAAATTGCTCGTTTAGGACTCGGCTTTCCCATTGCATCATATAGGTAGTTTCCTTTCTGTCTTTAAATTCTGCGCAGATCACTTGCATGTAGAGTGCTGGAGACAAGGTACGCATTTCTATCTCAGCATGCATCATTGATTTCTCGCGCATCGGCTTTTTCGACTTCTCCCCCCTGTTTTTGATTAAATAATCAGGAGAACCGAAAAATTCGTTAGGCCGCTTGTTTTTTTTTGAAAAAAATATTAAAAAGAAAAACCATAAAATTGGGACTGGCTAAGACTATTGACCTTAAAAACCGCTAACCCTAAAAATTTTGTCTTGGGGAGAGCAACCCCCTCATTGTATGGTTTGGATGCGCGAGAGAGTGACCCGTACCCTAGGTAGAGCCTCCCGGTGCTAGTCCCGACTGATTACCGACTCTTCCGTGCGGGCCAGTCGGTTGGGATAGCATCGGATATCCTAACAGGTCACGTAAGCGCTCTGATATTTTGTGTGTTCACCAAAATAAAATAGACAAGATAATTTGACCGAACTTTCACGGTCTTCAGCTCGTGTTGCGTTGGTGAACCGGGGGTTTGTTTGTGATCATAGTTGACTCCAGATATCATCCGCCTTACTCGCCAGATCAAGATGATGGGTAGACGATCTCTTAGGCAGCCTCTGGCTGCACCGCTTTCAGGCACATCTACCCGATCATCTAGGTTGGCCCACGAGAGCCGAGACCAGCTCTCCGAGCCCGAGTACGACTCCGCCCTGTTCCCCCTCGACCCCCTTTCTTCTGGTATTGAGAGACATGAGCCCGAGGAGAGATTAGCAGATTTGACAGCACCTGAGTTGGGCTCGTTTGATTTTGCAGACATCGCCATGGCCGGCAGTTCAGACGATCACCCCGGAGGTCCACGAGGAGACCAGCATTTTGTACTAGACCAGGGGGCGATCAACTCCACCCTGATCGCATCACTCGAGACAGTTCAGCAGCAGTTACATGATCAGGGGGCATTCATGATAGAGATGAGGCGAGAGTTGGAGAGGCTCAGAGTAGAGCGAGACCAGCAGAGCGAGCCCGAGGAGATACCTGATGCAGAGGCCGCAGCCGCAGCAGCCGCAGCAGCAGCAGCAACCGCCGCGGCAGGAGGACCACCACGACCGATGCGGGAGTTGCACAACCCCGTATCGACTCTGATGCATCACTGGGTAGTAGTGCCAGCGATCGTGGGGGACTTCAAGTTCCCTCCGAACACCTTGCAGTTGCTGCCCCGCTTCCACGGACTTGCCACTGAGGAGCCCCACCTCCACCTCCAGGAGTTCCTGATGATCTGCAGCACTGTCCATGATCGCCACGTGGATCAGGACACGATTCGGATGATAGCCTTCCCTTTTTCACTAGCAGATAGAGCAGCCACCTGGCTGAAGCATCTAGGGAAGTTTGTCTACACCTGGGAGCAGCTCCGCACCGAGTACTTAAACAAGTACTATCCACTCGGGCGGACGAATGCAGCGAGGGCCCTGACCAGCAACTTCTCCATGTTCCCCAATGAGCAGTTTCATGAGGCAGTGGGAGAGGTTTCGAGAGCTTCTAGACAGATGCCCGCACCACGACATCTCCAAGCCGAACCTAGTTCAGAGTTTTTTCAGCGGGTTGACGCCAGAGCTTCAGGGTCTGGTGAACGCTTCTTGCGGCGGGTCCTACTTTGCCAAGGACCACGACCAGGTCTGGGCCATCTACGAGGAGATGGCCGAAAACTACATGGTGATGTCCCAGACCAGGTTGTATACTCAGAGACCCCAGCCACAACAGCCAGGACCCGTGCAGTACCAGCGGATAGCACGGGTAGATGCAGGTCCATCCAGTTCGTCCGCAGTCGCAGCAGCACAGGCAGAGTCATCCGCTGCGGACATGGGCATTATCAGCGAGAAGTTGGACCACATGGAGCTGATTGAGAAGAAGCAGTGCCAGAGCATCACTCAGATGGAACAGATGGCACAGGTTCTGAGCGACATGAAGACCCAGCTCATGTGTCTCCAGGAGGCACAGACGGCTTCACAGCCCCGTCTTCTGTCGCGAGGCGATACCGGCGGCAGCAGCAGCTCGTCCCAGCGCTCCAGCTCCTCACAGCAGCCTAGACAGGTTCACCTTGTACAGGCGGAGCCGTACCAGCAGCCGCAGCCTACCTACCAGTCTCCACCATCTCCAGACATGCAGATGGTGGTCTACCAGCCGGATCAGCCTCTGGCAGTACTGCCGCCAGACCCCTTCGATGCAGAGCCGTTGATGGATGTCAACGGGATTTGGTATGACCGCCCCTAGCCTGGGATCCGACGAGACCATCCCGGATTCAGGTGGGGGAATGGTGGTGCCCAGCCCCAGCAGCAGCCGTCAGGTCAGGGAGGGCAGTACTCCCAGCAGAGAGATCACCAGCAGCAGCAGCAGCAGCCCCTAGCATACCAACAGCACCAGCCATCATCCTTCGGTCCTCGTCCCTATCAGCAGCAGGGACAGTCGTGGAGACGTGAGCAGCAGGCTCACCCAGTTCAGCAGCAGCACCCTTCCTCATACCCCTCTCACCATCAGCAGCAGCTCCAGCAGCCTCAGCACCAGAGAGGCTACCCGTCGGGCTCCCACGAGAGCCCCGCTTTGGATGACATCGCCCGCCTCCTCACGGACCAGCAGGCCACATTCAGACGGGAGATGGACGAGTTCCGCCAGGAGATGCGGGACTTGGTGAGAGGGAAGGCCGCCATTCCAGCCCAGATTGAGCTGAATCCGAACAACCTCAAGAGGAAATCTGAGCAGGTAGTACACACTGAGTTTGCCACTCCTAGTGATCCATTTGTTGATACATCTTCGGATCCTATTTGATGCTGATTTTGTCACACTTAGGAGCGGTAGGACCCCAGCAGGCGGCGGCGCCTCATCTGAGCTTCACCACGAGGATACTTCAGAGGCGCCACATGAGGAGGAGGAGAGCGGTACTGAGGCCGCTCCTGATGATGACGGTGGCACTGAAGCCACCAAGGATGTTGATTCCACCGGAAGTACTGAGGCCGCCGCTTCACCAGTTCGAGGAGGTGGTACTGACGCCACCAGTAGAGCCGAGCAGCCCGCGGTACTGATGCCGCGAGACGTCTACCAGCAGCAGCAGCAGAGCCAGCCAGTGGTGGTACTGAGGCCACCGGTGTTTGTATTGAGAGAGATGTTGTCTTTCCTCGCCTTGATGTATCTCAGAACTCTGGTTTGAATAAAGGAAAAGTTTTAGTTTCTTCTGGTCCCACTGTGGTGCATGATGTATGTGTGGATCCGGTCATCGAACCGTCTAGGCCTTTTCCTAGTCCTTCATCTGCGAAGGACCCTGTGATCCCCTTCCCTAGAGCCCTTCAGATGGGGAAGGGGAAGAAAAAGAAAATGATCCAAAAAAGAGAGAGCTTGAGGAGTTCAGCCAGAGCATGATCGATCGATTCCACATCCAGCTGACCCTCCAGGAGGCTTTGCAGCACATCCCCCTTCTCCAGCGTTCTTTGAGAGACAGGACTACAGTCAGAAGGAGGAGGAGGAACCACACTTCAGAGATTCACGTGCTGACCAAAGCCACGTGTTTGCGATCCAGAACCGCCTGCCAGCCAAGAGGCCAGATTTAGGGGCCCCGTATGTCAGATGCCAGATCAGTGAGCAGAAGTTCGACCGTACTCTTCTATATAGCGGATTGTCGATTAACCTTCTTCCGGCAGCCCTTCTCGACCGCTTCGAGTTGGGCACTCTTCGACAAAGCAGGACAGTCCTTCAGTTCGCTGATCGATCTGTCAAGAGGCCGAAGGGGTTATTACGAGATGTTATCGTCACGATTCAGGGCCTGAAATTCCCCGTGGACTTCGTCGTGTTGGACATGGAGATCCCTGAGTCAGTGGCCGATACCCCCATCATCCTTGGTCGTCCGTTTTTTGCCACAGCCAAGGCGGTGACTGATCATGATAGCGGGAAGGTGTACTTTCGCGTCGAGGGCGAGAGTATACAAATAGAGACGGTCGAGGACTACAGAGCTAGAGAGAAATCCCGCTCAGATGCGAGTACAGATTCAGAGCAGCTGACAGACACAGAGCCAGACATCCACCAGGACTGTGATTTTGTGATCACAGACGACGAGGCAGCTTGGGCAGATCCTGCAGCACAGACCATCCTCTCATATTCAGATACAGCTGATGCCGAGATGATAGCAGAGGAGAGTCTGGAGAGCACAGCCCTGGTTCAGGATACCATAGAGGCAGTAGAGTCGATCCTTGATCGCGACACGATGTTCAGTGATGGTGGTGCTGAGGCCACCTTGTTTTCCGGTGGTACTGATGCCACCGCGATTGATGCAGATCCCTCAGATTCAGAGTCTGATTGGGCCGATTGCTATGATCAGATACCAGACCTGAGTTCACCTGAGCCTATAGATGAGGAGGAGGTAGATGCAGAGCCGAGCAGAGACAGTGCAGTTGAGCAGCCTTCTCCCGATCCAGTTTGCGAGAGTACGCTTTCACTTTCCCGGGCAGATTTGGCAGACTTAGCAGCTTTCACTCGGTTTCTTCCACAGCCAGATTTGCCAGCACCCAACATTCCAGAGCTGAAGCCGCTCCCTACTTCGCTGAAGTATCGATTCCTTGCGGGCGATCCAGAGATGTACCCAGTCATCATCTCCGCCGAGTTGACTGGAGAGCAGGAATCCCGTTTGATGGGGGTTCTTGAAAAGAACCGCAAGGTGATCGGATGGAGCGTAGCAGATCTCCGTGGGATCAGTCCATCGGTGTGCTCCCAACATATCTATCTCGAGGAGGGGGCGAAGCCGTCGCGTGAGTTCCAGCGGCGACTAAACCCCAACCTGAGAGAGGTTGTGATGAAGGAAATATCGAAATGGTGGAGTGCAGATTTTATTTATCCCATTTCCGACTCCAAGTGGGTCAGCCCCTTGCATGTGGTGCCCAAGAAGACGGGCATCACGACTGTGATCAGTGAGTCGGGAGAGGAGATCGCTACACGAGTACCCACCTCTTGGAGGGTTTGTGTTGACTACAGGAGACTCAACCAAGCCACCAAGAAGGACCATTTCCCCTGCCTTTTATTGACCAGATCATTGAGAGACTGGCAGGGAAGAGCCATTATTGCTTCCTGGATGGGTACTCGGGCTACAACCAAGTGGCCATCGCTCCTGAGGATCAGGAGAAGACCACCTTTACCTGTCCCTTCGGCACATACGCTTTTCGACGCATGCCATTTGGGCTATGCAACGCCCCTGCGACTTTTCAGAGGTGCATGATGTCGATCTTTTCGGACATGGTAGGGGAGTGTTTAGAGGTCTTCATGGACGATTTCTCGGTCTACGGCGACGGGTTCGATTCTTGTCTTGACTGCCTAGACCGAGTACTCCAGCGATGTATTGAGTATCATTTGGTTCTATCTTGGGAGAAGAGTCACTTCATGGTGACTCAAGGGACGGTGCTTGGCCACATCATCTCCAACAGGGGCATGGAGGTTGATCCAGCCAAGGTTGATGTCATTAGGAAACTCACACCACCGTCCAATTTGAGGCAGCTACGGTCATTCCTGGGGCACGTTGGATTTTATAGGAGGTTTATTCAGGATTTCAGCAAGATTGCCCGACCGTTGACTGACCTCTTGACGAAAGACACCGAGTTCCTTGTCGATGACAAGTGTCTTTCGTCCTATGCGACTCTCCAGCAGTGTGTTATTGAGGCTCCTGTTCTCCAGTCGCCTGATTGGTCTCTCCCATTCGAGATCATGACGGACGCCTCCGATTTTGCCGTAGGGGCAGTACTGGGACAGAGGAGGGATGGAGTTCCGTTTGCCATACACTACGCTAGCCGCACATTGGATTCCGCCCAGCGGAATTATACGGTCACAGAGAAGGAGATGCTAGCCGTAGTGTTTGCCCTGGATAAGTTTAGATCGTATATCATTGGGTCTAGAGTGACTTTGTTTACAGATCACACCGCTATCAGGTACCTCATGGCAAAGAAGGATGCCAAGGCCAGACTGACTAGATGGATCCTTCTACTCCAGGAGTTCGACATTGAGATCAAGGATAAGCTTGGAGTCAAGAATGTGGTGGCAGATCATCTTTCCCGACTAGAGCAGCCTGAGGATTCTGAGCAGATTGATCCTATCCGAGATACCTTCCCAGATGAGGCGATCCTTGCTATCGCCTCACTCCCGTGGTATGCCGATAATGTGAACTTTCTCATTGTTGGGAAAGTCCCACAAGATTGGCCCAGGCAGAGGCTTGAGACCTTCCTTGCGAGGGCCAAGTCCTACCACTGGGAGGATCCCATCCTTTACCACGAAGGAGGGGATAGCGTCTGGCGTCGGTGTATTCCTCAGGAGGAACACCATAGCGTCCTCACTTACTGCCACAAGCTTGAGGCAGGAGGACATCATTCTGGGAGGAGAACGGCACAGAAAGTGCTCCAATCCGGCTTGTGGTGGCCTACCCTCTTCAAGGACTCTGATGAGTTCGTAAAGAGGTGTACTGACTGTCAGAGGATGGGCACTTGTGGACAGCGTGATATGATGCCGATGCAGCCCATTCACTTCTGTGAGGTTTTTGACGCATGGGGCATCGATTTCATGGGTCCATTCCCTAAGAGTCAGGGATTTGAGTACATTCTGTTGGCCGTTGATTATGTGAGTCGTTGGGTGGAGGCTATCCCCGCCCGAGCCGCTGATGCGAGGACAGTTTGCAGATTTTTGAGGAAGCATATCATCACGCGGTTCGGGGTTCCACGAGTTCTGATTTCTGATGGGGGATCTCACTTCATCAACGACCAGGTGAAGGCCCTTGCTAGCGAGTTCAGTATAGACCATCGTGTTGCCACACCTTACCATCCACATACGAATGGTCTAGCTGAGGTGTCGAATAGGGAGATCAAGACTATTCTGCAGAAAGTCGTCCGCCCTGACCGAAAGGATTGGTCACAGCTTTTGGACTCGGTCTTGTGGGCATATAGGACGTCTTTCAAGACACCTTTGGGCACATCTCCCTTTCTCCTCGTATATGGCAAGCCGTGCCATTTACCTGTTGAGCTGAGGCACAAGTCACTTTGGGCAGTCACAGATATTCTTATAGATCCAGATGGTATGGGAGACCAGAGGAGGGCAGAGTTAGCTGCCCTGGAGGAGCTTAGAGATGCAGCTTTCTCAAGCAGCCTACAGTATAAGGAGAGAGTGAAGGAGTG
This sequence comes from Ottelia alismoides, assembly GCA_037367405.1. Lineage (NCBI taxonomy): Eukaryota > Viridiplantae > Streptophyta > Magnoliopsida > Alismatales > Hydrocharitaceae > Ottelia > Ottelia alismoides. Next base: position 754,353 of record JAZKJV010006944.1, read on the forward strand.
GCATGATTCTCATATCAGCCACAAGCATTTTGAGATTGGACAGAGAGTATGGCTGTTTGATGCGAGGCTACGATTATTTCCAGGGAAGCTACAGAGCAAATGGAAGGGACCCTACTTGGTCAGAAAGGTACACGACAATGGTAGCATTGATATATCCGAGTTGTCTTCTGAGAGTACCTTTCGAGTGAACGGCCAGCGGCTCAAGCCATTTCTAGATCATGAGCCGCGGGACGTTATTGTTGCCCTTATTCATTTTGCGTGAGATGTGGTCTCTTGACTCACATCTTTTGCATCTCACGCCTAATTTTCACTGTTCCTCCGCCTGTATAGATCCAGTTGTCCATATCATTCTATTCTTTAGTCCCACATACCTTTTTTCATCTTATGATTATGCTATACTTAGGGTGTACTTTACCCTAAGTATAGGGGGGATGTAGGACCTGCGGGTATTCTTTTCATTCTTTCTGCTCCTGTTTTCCTGCCTATACTTAGGGATATTTTACCCTAAGTATAGGGGGGGCAGACTCTGTATCTTCTTTACTCGGATTTCCCTTCATGTACAGCTTGCTATACTTAGGATTAGTTAATCCTAAGTATGGGGGGAAACCACCGAGTCCCTCTCATTCTATTCACTTATTCGTTTCTGTACTTAGCCATTCCTTTTCACGCCCCTTTTACTAAGCACGAGTTATGTCTTCTTCATCGCTCTTGATCACTCTGAGGACATCGTTCGAGCTAAGTATAGGGGGTGTATATATTTCATATATACTTTAGCCATAACTCGTACTTTGTGTGAGTGTGTTAATAAATAAAATGGCTAAAAATCACAAAAATTTAAAAAATCACAAAAATTTAAAAAAATTTTTATGAACATAAACTTCTTTTTGCACATACATAGCTAGTGTACAAAGTATTTTTGTAAAAATGATTTCAAAAATCTTTTGTGTAAAGCTTGTGTAAATATTTTTGTATCAAAATTATGTATATAGTACAAAATTTTTCCAAAATGTTTTGAAAATCAAAAGTTTGCAAAAATCTTGTGTAAATATTTGTAAATATCTTTTTGTAAAACTTGCACCTCATGCATCATTCATCCATGATTTCAAAACATTTTTCAAAAATTTTGCATGATTGTAAAATATTTGTAAATAGCATCTTGTGTACATAAATGTATATAGTTTTTCCTGGATGAGAGTTGACATTTAAACCAAGCCTGGAATTGAATTGAGAAATGGAGCTTGAATAAGATCTTAATCCACCTAACTCTAAGAGGAACCTTATTGGACTTAGGGTTAAAGCTTTTCAGGTCCATAAGGACTTAATTCTTTGAGTCCACTTGGCTATGAGCATATGTCATCTTGATGAGCCTAAGTAGAGCACTTAACAACACACGCATGACTCTTAGAGACAATGGCTTGACTTGCACCTGCACTTTACACATGGCTCTCCACGGATGAGGTGGTGAGGAGGCAGTTTCCTTTGGCTTGGGGTAGCATATGAGGGTAGTACTTCTAGGAGGAACCTCTCTTCTTCTTCTAGTGAAGGAAGTGCGTCTCAACTTGGTCTAGTGATGATGAAGGCTAAAGACAGAAGCTGTGGGTTGTAATAAAGCTTCAAAAGAGGGATAGTCTACTGGCTCAAGAGGAAAATTTCTTGTATATGTTGCACCATGTAGATATGTTGTATAGAAGTCCTTGAAAAAAAATGCAAAATGCAAAAAGAACTCCAAAAACAAGTGGTGGGTCGGATTGAAAATTTAATAACCCCACCGGAGTGTATATAGTCAAATAAAGCAAAGCTTATGGTCTCCATGTTACATCTCATGAAGCTTGCAGCAGGAGACTTAGCTACACTGGCTAAGCTTCCAAAAGTCTATACTTCTTCCCCCTCTTCTTGAGCCGGTTGCACTTGAACTTAGAAGGGAATACCCCGCTTCTCGAGGAAAGAGTTGCTAGACCGAGGCATTAGAGTTACCAGGTTGAGGGAGGTTGTTTCTTTGTTACTTCTGAGGTGGGGAGCCACATATCACTTACACTGCATGGAAAGATTCATGGTCATTAGAGTTTGTATATGTAGACTTGTTCTGATCTGGTTTATTGAGGACTCTTGCCCATAGATTGGTGGAACTTAGAGGCTGTTCGGTTTTAAGCTTAAGTCCAAATAAGGTTCCGACACATTAATAATCCAAAGATCTGATCGAGCTCCATATCCCAATTTAATGAAGGCAAGTTTAATAATCAACCTTGATCCATGTGCATCCTCTTTTTCTTTTTCTCTTTCTTTCTTTTTCACTTCTTTTTCAAATAAGTGTTTGCTAAGGGACTAGCAAAGTTAAGTATAGGGGGGTGATGAATACCCATTCAGCACTCTTTATTCTTATATTTTAGCTACAAAAACCTTTGCAAATGCATGTAAATATATGTAAATATAAATAATTACCAAAAGCATGCATTGTGTAAAAACCTATAATTAGCATGTTTTTGTGCAAAAATAAAGAATAAAGATTAAAAAGAAAAAGAGGGAAATATTTAGAATAAATATTGAGCATCCTAACCCAAGGGAGGGCTCAGCATGGGCCTGACCGCATCAAAGCCAAAGTAGAGGGAGATAGGAGCTCATGTGTAAATATTTGTGTAAATACATAAAACTATATTTTCCTCACCCAAAAATATGCTTGTAAATATTTTTACATATTTATAAAAGATAAAAGCAAAATAAAAAGTTAAAAATCAAAAAGAACAAAAATACCCTTTTACCATGTACATAGACCATGCTCCTACATTGACTTAACCTTATAAATAAATAAAGTTATTTTCAAAACTTTTTGTAGATATTCCATGTTATATATTGTAAATAAATAAAAATAAGAAGCATCAAAACAAAAATCCAATAAAAATTACAAAAAGTAAAAATACAAAAATACCTTGTACATATGCCATGTATGTAGATGTATATAGCTATTTATTTTACCCATGTACATAAACAGTAAAAATAAAATAAAAATATCTTTTTATTCCTAATTTTATGATATAAATAAATAAAATATAAAATGGGAATAAAAATGCTCAAAAATAACAAATTAAAAATCAAAAATTAAAAAAAATACATATTGTAGATATACCTATGTATAGCTATATAATGTAAATACCTTATTTTTATTTCCAAAAATTAATTAAAAATCACCAAAAAATAGAAAAAAATAAAAGAAAAATATTTCATGTTGGGAGTTTTTGCAGATTCGGCCCCTAGCTACCCCAATTTGTCACCTCAAGATCCAGCCACGTGGCCTGATTTCATTGGGTCCTGGGGATGTTGACCGCCGGTCAACTGGCCCCCCCAGGACCACTTCTCTTGGGTTTGGGCGCCTGACCCGAGTTCCCTGATTTTTAGCGCCTAAACCCGATTGCGTCTCACCTAAACCCCGGGTCAGATCCATGCACTACATGTTCGCCACCCTCGCCGGAGCCTTAGCCTCGGGATCCGCCCTCCAGATTGCCCTACCCGCGCACCTCTTTCCGGACCCTCCATGGTATATATTTCGAGCTCCGCCACTTTCAATCGGCATCTTTTGGCCATTTGCTTCGTTCTCCAGTGAGCTCCAGAGAGAGAGAGAGGTGACAGCTCGCGCCTTGACCTGTTGCAGCGAGGAGAGGAGGCGAAAGCCATCGATCCGACGATTCTTCACCGCCGTGCTCCGCCCCGAGTTGGAGCTCGAGCCTCGGACGTCGGCGGTCCTTGAGGCGAAGACCCAGAGCTGCGCAAGCTCGACCACAGCCCATTCCTCCACCCAGGTAATCATTTAGCTTAGGTATTTAGTCTAATTTTCGATTTCCCCCAAATCTCGTCGTCGCCGACCATCATCGATTCCGACCATCTCCCCCTTCCATTCGATCATCGGAATCCCCCATCACGTTCGCCTTTCCCTCGCGCACCTTCTCCTCCCCTCCGTTCAACCCAGCTCGCACAGGAGCTGGGATTCGAACCCCTTCGTCGTCGCATCGTCGGGGTTCGCCCGCACCACCGCACCGTCCACCCGCACCACCGCTAACGGGGACGAGGCAGTTTGCCCTCGACCCAGGAGCTCTTTGGTTGCATTTTGCAGGTCAATCGTGGGTTGTCTGAGGCCCTCCTACTTGAGAACCAGAGCTTCTCCTCCGCCGGAGTCGACAGAGCTCTCCGGAGCTCCGTTGGTTCATCGGAGACATCCCACAAACGCGGGAGGCCAAGACGAAACTTCCTCGATCATCAGAAGCCCCCGCGGAGGCTCGGAGCGCGAGTATTCGGTCGGCGAAGTTCGCCGGCCGCCTGTTCTTCCAGCATCCTCCCGAGTCGTTGATCGTGCCTCCTCGCTCCAGTTTTGATCAGCACCGTCCATCTCCGGAGCAGCCTTGATCGTCCGATCTGGGGAGGCGTCATCTGGAGCCTCCACCGTTAGCCGTCGCTCGATCAGCCACGTGGAGAGCCCTCAGACGTCGATTAGGCCCACGTTTTCAAAGTCTCAGGCGCCGCTGTCTTCAGTCGTCCGATCCGCCACGCGTCACGCATCCGGCCGTCGACATAAATAAAAAGGGGTAAATTGTCTTAGGCCCCCTTTTCTTTTATGCATTTAGTGTTAGTCTTGTAAATATTTTTCGTATTTTATTTATGTTGGTTTATTTGCACAATGGACCCTGCGCTTTAGTGTAATTGCATTTATACCCCTACCTCTTGTGAACCACGTGCTTCGTCACGTATTTTATTGGGATATTTGCAGTATATGCCCTTGTTGTTCTGGCTGTTATGAAATGAATGAAACCTTTTTAATATTTGCATTTATACCCCTGTGAATGATTTAATTCCGCATATGCGTGTTTTCTTAGGTTATTTGCAGCTGAGGCCCTCGGACTTTTGGTACGTGTTACCAGTAGGTCCTTGGAACTTAGTTTTATTACATATAGGTCCCTGAGTGCCCCAGGCACGCGCTTGGCGCGTGACTTCTTGGGTTAATTGCACCTGGACCTCCAGAACTTTGGGTATTTGCACTTTGGTCCCTGTGCACAGTGCCCTCTTGTCATTTTTGAATAAAATATCAAATCACCTCCAAATTCGATGAAAATTTGACACATGGCTCCTGCCATGGTGTAGAATTTTTGAGAATTTTTGAGGACATTTCTGAGTTTATTTGCTATTTTTAAAAATTCAAAAACATACATTTTTGCTACTGTCCAGAGTTAAAAACCCCAAAAAAATATAAACCCCCCCCCCCAAATTCTATAAAAATTAGGTACTGTTTATTTTGTGTTCTTTGATTTTCTAGCCAATTTTGGCTATTTTTCACTGTTTAAAAACCAAAAAAACTTAAAAACACCTAAAAACCCCTAAAAATTCTATTAAATAACCTAAAAACCCAAAAACAATAATTTTGGTACTCAAATTTTCCTTGTTTTACCTAGTTTACAGGAAAAATACCTCCAGGCCCTTTTAAGGTCCTTAGATATTTTATCTAGGGATTTTGGGCCTGGCTGGACAATACCTTGCATTTTTACTACTGTTTGATTTTTAGAAAATAAAATATACATCATAAAAATTCCAAAAATTCACCAAAAACATTAAAAAACATAAAAAACATAAAAATATTTTTGTTTGAATTTTTGCTTGATTTTTGATGCATTAAATAATTTGTTGAAGTGTGATTGTCTTTCGTCTCTCTTATTTCCTTTACATCTTAAAAATCCAAAAAAATATAAAAATAATCAAAAACCACTAAAAATCTGTTGTCTTTCATTTTATTCATTTCGACTACTTCGTAGGCCTCTCGGCCAATCCGTGCTCCTTGAGTTCGACCCTGGGTGCTATACCAGGTTAATCTCATAGCAGGACCGCTTGCTTCGTGCTTGATTGATTTTATTAGTGGTTCATTTTTCTTGATTGACACTTCTGAGTGACTGAGGTCGCAACGACCTAATTTTCTGTACCTTATACCTTAGTCGCTCGGGTTCTCGTGTCGTCAAGTACCCATCAAAAAAACAGAAGAACTCTTTCCCTGCAAGTCTCTCCAAGATCTGATCAATAAAAGGCAAGGGAAAGTGATCTTTCTTGGTCGCAGCATTCAGGCGCCTGTAGTCAACACAGACACGCCATGGCGTAGGTACTCGTGTCGCGATCTCTACCCCCTCCTCGTTGGTGACCATCTGAATTCTCGACTTCTTCGGGACAACATGAAGCGGGGCCACCCACTTGGAGTCAGAAATAGGGTATATAAACCCTGCTTTGCACCATTTCTCAATTTCCTTCTTCACCACTTCCCGTAGATTGGGGTTAAGTCTCCTTTGGAACTCATGGGAAGGTCTCACATTATCCTCAGTAAAAATGTGGTGCGAGCAGAGAGCGGGGTTGATGCTTACGAGATCCGACACTGTCCAGCCTATTGCTTTACGGTTCCTCTCTAAAACTTCAACAACCTAGACACCTATTCTAAAGTCAAGTCTGAGCTAATGATGACAGGATATCTCTCTTTGGGTTCCGCAAGAAAGGCATACTTGAGTGTAGGAGGTAGTGATTTCAGTTCTGGCAATGTGGTATCATCAAACAGATCTGGCTGAACTGAATCTGAATCCAGTTCCGTGCTGCATGAAGGTGGGCTAAGCTGAGTAGTACTCGCCACCAACTCAGAAGTAAAGGGAGTCGGATCACCAAAGAAACGCGGTAGTTCAGCCAAAGCCGCGTCCGACTCATCATCTATGTCCCATGATTGTTCCGAAGGGGATGGAACTGACAGATCCATATGGATCTCTGTGTCATCATGGGAATAGGTAGATGCATCTCTCACAAGATCAGACAATACCTGGCAAACTGCATCATCCACTATACCCTTTCCAGATGAAAGGGACTCACTCTATTCTGAAGGAATCTGTCCCCAAATCCCGACTGTGCTAATCAAACTGCAATCTGCCTCTGAAGATGAGTACTCTGTGCTACTCTCTGAATCGTGTCGCTGACACTTGGTTTGCTTCATCTCAAGGTTCACTTCTCCACCTGGAGAACGAAACTTCATCATTCTCGTACCATAACTGAAAGATGTGCATGCGGTCCTAAGGAAGGGTCGTCCGAGAATGATCTGAGATTCTCTCTAATGATTGGGGGTCTCCATGTCCAAGACTGTGAAGTCAACCTGATAGTTCTGCCCCTCAATCGAAATAACGACGTTCTTCACTTCTCTCTTAGGTCTCTTCACTGAACGATCTGCAAATTGGAGTAAAGCTCTGGATTTGCGAAGTGGTCCCAACTCCAATTTCTGATATAGTGCTAAGGGAAGTAAGTTAATCGAAGAATCGTTATCTAAGAGTGTGCGTGCAAACGCAATGTCGTCAATACGACTCTCCACATAGTGAGCACCCATGTCTCTTTTTTTCTTTGGCAAAGTCTGATTCTTGAGACAATAGGTTGTGGCTACTAATAAGACATGTGTCTTTATATTTTGATTATCTTTCTTCCTGCTAACCCTTGTAGGTGTGCATCTCACCTTAAGGTATTTTTGGAATGTAGGATGGTTAGCCACATACTCATCAAAGGAAACCTTAACTGTGATATTTTCTTTACAAAACCGTGCCATATCGGGATCATCTTTATGAATCTTTTTGATGCACTTTCCTGCCGTAAGAGCACGGGGGAAAGGGATGGAAGATAGAGAAACAGAAGATGAAGAGTCTGAATCATGAACTGAAAGATCATTCTTGCCATTAACAGAAACAGAGTTCTTCATACATGAATCTTTTTGATGCAACATGGGATCAAAATAAAATCTATCTACTATAGGTTGTGGAATAGAAGCTGGAGTGCTATCAGCCACAACCGGAGATGCAAGGTCCTCCATAGATTCAGAAGTATATCCATGCTCCCGATGTTGCATACGTGCTCTCCTTCTCCTCTCGGCTCCCTGTGTAGAAATCCTCGAATGATGTTGATGGGGCTCCGAAATATGATGTGTCTCCTCCTCGTCCTCTGAAGACTCCTCAGGTAGAGCTCCAGAAATGCCCCTCCTCGTATCCCTCGCCCTGTCAGGTACGGTCACGGTCCTTCCACTCCTAAGTGACATGTGGTTAGCCTCGTCACACGAAAGAATCTCATGTTCAGATCTAGGAGACGCTGAATAGTATACCTGATTAAAATGCTGTTGAGAACTAGATCGGTTCAGGCTATTGGGGTTAGCCTGAACTTGGGCTGGGATCGAGGTAGAAGGTGCAGTCTGCTCGTCTCGCCATCTAGACAGGCGGTTGACATCCACCCGTAAGTCATGAACCTCGTTCCTGTAGGAACGGAGCTCGTCGAGTATCTGCTGCTGAATGTCCATAGGTCCAGACAAAGAAGGAAGTGGATAAGACTGGGAAGAAGAACGGGAAGACTGGACCTGCTGGACAGAGTACTACCTCTGCTGCTATTGGGGTTGCGGGCCCTGCTGGCCTGCCTGGTAATGGCCCTGTCGGCCATACTGCTGGTACTGCTGCCTCTGCTGCTGGGGTGGCTGGAATCCGGGGCTCTGCTATGAAGGAGGTGGTGCGGAGGTGAATGCAGTGTTGTGAAAGGTCGGGGGATGTTGGTAGGTCTGTAGGTCTCCTGTACTTCCCTGCCTGGTAGGGTCCTGAGTATACCATACTCCATTCACCTCCCAAACCGGTGGAGGCTCCTCCTGAACTGTCTCTGCTAATGGAGGTGGCTGCTGGAAAGAATGGATGTAGGATTGGTCCTGCTCCCATGGCTGGGGTTGCCCTGACACCAACTGCTCCTGAACATGGTGAACTCGGTATACGGGAGCAGAGGGTGCAGTCACGGCAGGTATCTTTATCTTAGATACCCTATCAGTCAACTCCTCCATTTATTTTGGGATCTTGGAGACACTCCTATCCAATTCATCAATTCTCCTATCAATCCTCTCGACTACAGTAAGCTTGTCAGCAAGGAGTCCCATACTAGGGATTACGTCTTGAGAGAGATCAACTGCAGCTGATTTTCCCCCTCCAAGTGAGACTAAACTGGGGGATGGTGTATAGGCCCTGCTGGTCATTTGGGAGCGGCTAGTTTCACCTATCTGCTCGAATACCCTCCAGACGGTATCCGCTCCTCGAGATGTATAGCTGCCTCCACAGGTAGCGCTCACTAAACCCTGCATCTCAGGGTTGAGACCAGTAAAGAATGACTGGACCAAGATGTTATCATCTATTCCATGACAGGGACACTTCTGCAGGATGTCCTTGAATCTTTCCCAAGCATCACAAAAAGCTTCATGGGGTAATTGGGAAAAACTCGGAATGCACGTCCTCATCATGTTAGTTCTACTCAAATGGTAGAACTTCTTCAAAAACAGGTCCTTGAATTGGGCATATGCGGTGACGACGATCCCAATATTCTTTACCCAATAATCAGCTTTGCCACCCAAGGCAAATGGAAGGGCTTTAAGCCTAATATAATCCTGGCTAACATTTTGATGTTTGAGGTTAGCGCAGATGAGCTCAAAGTCCCTTAGGAATGCATATGGTTCCTCAGAAGCATTCCCATCAATGTGTGGCAACAGGTTCAGAAAATGCGGCTTCAATTCAAAATCAACCTCGAGTTCGGCCGGACTCAAGTAGTTCCGAATTTGATATTGTCCGGGGTTATATGTCGCATCCATTGGTGGTTGGACCCCAACATTCAACTGTCCTAACTGAGCTCTGAGAAGTACATGTTGCTGCTCAGATGCAGCTAATCTGGCTAGTATCATTCTCATTGGGTCTTCCTGATTCTTTTCTTCATCGTCTTTCTTCTTTGGAGGCATTTTTCTTGTGTCTTCTTTAGGTCCTGAATCAGCAAGGTGTGCTTGATTAGAAGAGGATTTATGAATCAAGGTATTCTCATCGAGGCGAAGGTCTTCCTCGGTGAGGTGGGAAGAGAGAAAGGGAATGGTTTGAGAGTAACCATCCTGAGAGTGACTGATCATGGGCTCAAGAGGGTCATGAGTCCAGGTTGGTCCACATTGCGCATGGACCTGTGAAGACATACTTCTTGGAGGGTTCAACGGGAGATTCGCAAATTCCGAATAATTATCCCCCCAATCAGTCATCTTCGATGTCAAAAAGAACCGATTTAGAACACGATATTTCAATGAGGTACTAGTTCTACGGTGCACGTAAATGTGCGGAGTAAACTCACACAATACAAACGCAATTCAAACCCTCAATTTCACCAACTCAACATATGATGACCGTAAGAGTTCGGCCGAATTATCTTGTCAATTTTAGTTGGTGAGAAATACAATCTTGGAAAGATTAACGAGCTGTTAGGTGCCCGAATTTTCTACAGACTGACCCGGTTCAAAGAACCAGTAGTAAGTAAGAAATCCAAACTTGGCTCTATCCTAGGGTTGTCTCTCTATCACTTGCAAGTAAAACAAACAATGAGGGCTTTATGCACCCGAGAACAGGGTTCTTTTTATTCCAATTTTTTTAAATCGACCTGCTCAATTCAGTCCCAATTTTAGAGTTAGGTTATCACTTGAAATTTATGTGAACACATAAGCACGTGTACCGTTCAGTCCCAATTTCCTTTTGACCTTTAGTTATAAAACAAAAGTGGAATCGTAAATCAGAATGCAAACGAGAAACTATGATGCATGCTCAAAAGAAGGTATACTTACAATGAATCCCAGCACTCTCCATGTATTATGCAAAACTGAATTTGTAAATATTACACTAAATGCATGAGATCGAGAAAACCGCACCTAAACAATATACTATTAGTGGGGAAGAATTGATTTAATTTTGAGCTAAGTAATACGTGTTTATGTGCGTATCATTATGAATCTTATCAGATAAGTAAATCTTCTAAGATATGTGTGGCCTAAATTACGATGGGCACAAACAAATTTGATTCTAAACTACCATGTGCCTAATCCTTAAATTCGCCACTCAAATCGAGCCCCACCCTCACCGGAGAGTGAAACAGGTCTCGACACACCACAAATAAAGTCCAAGTCTTTTTACACACGCGAGCTCTCAAACAAGAGCCGCTATAAAGGAGCAAGAAAAATAATTACAACAATTTAGAAAAGCTCTCTCGAAAAGAAATTAGATCTCCTCGCTCTTCAGCAGTCGGCGTGTGTCACGTCCGTCGACCTCCGATGTACTCCAAGTCCACCGGGCCCTCGCAAGGAAAATAAGATTGTATTAGAGAGATAAAAAAACAAAATATATACACGAATATGAAGAAAAATAATTGAAAGGAAAATGGATTAATTACAAGTGGCTCGGGGGTCAGACTACCTGAGTAAATGAAATCTAAATCCAAATTTTTAAATTAGTCCCTAAGTCGTTTGCCTCCCCGGCAACAGCGCCATCTGACGAGTCGCTAATACGATGTATAATTTGGTCACGTTGTAGCATGTGTACTTAGAAATTCAGTCAGAACTGAGAGAAGATCTCCGTGAAGAGTGTCTCGGCTTAATTTATATCCCGGGCAAGTCCGGGGTCGAACACAGGGAGGCAAAGGAACAACTTGGGTTAACTCGAAAATTTAGATCTTGATTTCCAAATGCGGATGTTTATATTTTTTTCATGCCAAATGAAATGCGAATGCAAATGCGGGTGAATTAAGACACTAAGAAAACACACAACAAGGCCAAATTAATTTTAATGTCAAATTAGTCCAATTCAGCCAAATTATATTTTTCTTAAAATCCTAATCTAATGATGAATGCGAGACATATTTTTTTGTATTTTTAGGAATTAAAATGCAACAACTAAAAATGCATACTTTTTATGGGTTTTTTCGCAATTTTTCGAACAACAAGTAAGTACAAATTATGAAAACATTACTGGAATGAAAGCATGATGCAAGGAAGCTACAATACTATTTTTGGAATTTTTGGACAAAGTATGAAATTTTTATGGATTTTTTAGTGAAATCAGAGTGAAAGTGAGTAAATAATTCCTATTTAATCCACAATATCAAATTAATCAGAGAGCAAATTATCTCATATAGGTGTTTTCATATGGAATCCGGGAGACTTGAAATTTTGTGAAAAAGATATCTGTGGATTTAATTAAAAATCAAATACTAAATTCACTCTACAATTTATTTCAGGCATAAGACATCTCCACTTTGGATGAAATTTGGATAGTAACTTAAGCATATATCAAGGCATCATTACTAATTTTTGTGGAATTTTTAGAGCAATTGTTTGTGAGATATAAATTTACGTGTTCAAAATGGGTAAAATATCAAATTTTTCAGTTAGACAATTTTAATTAATCACCCACAATTCACAAAAATACAAATAAATATCCACAATGTAGAGAATCAGTTGCTCAATATGAAATCATTTTTCATTGAATATAAAGATGCATAACAGGTGTCCAAATCAACATACAAACATAGGGGTATCGATGCAAACACAGAAAACAATATTTACATCAAAAACATGTACATGGACCATTCCATAATTATAGAAACTATACAAGAAAGTTCTGCAATTTTTACAATTAAAAAAAATAAAGAAAAGAGGTTGGACCTTCTTCTTCCTCACGATGGGGGCGCAGGTGGAGAACCCAAAGGGGGCGGCGGCGCGGAGGGCGGCGACGGCGTACGGCGGTGGCGCAGAGGCGCGCGGCGCACGGGTGGTGACGAGGGTGGCACGATGGCGGCGGGGGCGGCTGGAATCGAGGAGGTCGGCGTGCGGCACGGAAGTCGGAGGTGAGGGCGGCGCGCGGCGACATCCGCTTGGGTGCTCGCGCGGAGGCCGCGCCTCTATGAGGGGCAGCGCCGGCCACGCGGGGCGGCGTTGGCAGCGGCGGCGCCGCTTAGAGGATGGGGGGCGACGGGCCGTGGCATGCTGCTCCTCCTTTTTTTATTTTTTTTGTTGTAAATAAAAGACAAAAGAAAACTCTTTTTTTTGTTTAAAATTTTTTATTTTTTTAGATTTTGTTAAGACAGGGAATGCACATGATAAAAAAATGATGATGGTGATGAAGACGAAGAATAAACAAATGGAGGATGTGTGGTAATGATATGATGAACTAAAAAAATTACAAAGGTAAAAATAAAGACAAGATGAAACTAAAATTACCTACGATGAACGCGGGCGCCTATGAAGTGCTCACGAGAGCACGGTTTTTGCTCGAATCGCCGATGAGCGATGAGCTCGAGCAATGCACAGATGTGGCTGCGATGTTGGCCAAAAAGCCAACGGATCTCACCAGAGAGAGGGCTGTCGTCGTTCGACCGCGGTTGTGTCGCTGTCACCGATTCAACTCTGGGAACTAGGCTCTCCTCACATAAAGATGGATCAAAGGAAAATTGAGGAGGATGGGATGTATATATAGATGATGAAATGAGAGGTTATTAAAATGGTAGGAGGTTATTTTAATAATGGAGTTGAATGGGAAGTTTAAAAAATAGTGGGGTTGAATGGAGGTTGGTGGTAGGATGAGTTGAATGGTGGTTATTGTAAAGAATGTAAAATAAATAAATAAATAAATAAAATAATGATATAAAGTAGGCTACTTTAAATACAACAAAATAAAGAAGGAAAAATAGTGGTGAATTTACAAGTGAATACATACAACATGTACATTTTTTTGTTTGCTTTTCTAATATGTATTTTTTTGTCTTTTTAATAAGAGATATTTACAACGGAAAAATACTATAAAATAATATAATTAAAATACAACACAACAATGATACAAAAATGAGGAAAGAATGAATATATACAAAATATACAATGTAGATCTAGGTCCCAAAATCCAACTTTTACAAATGAGCTCCGATTTTAATGAAATCACTTCCGTTGGATAGATAATTTTCTAACTTGAAGTAACTTTAAAAGTGAGTTTGGTGAATTTGGAGTTCATACGAAGAGGGAATTTGGGTTGGAATTTGGACTTTATGGCTTTTTCTCTTTGGGATCTAGGAGCATTTATTTGAGCTAAAATTTGTTTTGTATTTTTATATTTTTATATACATAGTTATGAACAAGTTGGAGAAAGAATTAGCCAAAAGGAGTTGAAATGAAATTATTAAAAATACATAAAGTTTTGGGCTATTTACAGGTGAGAAACTCCCTTGATTTTGTGGATTTTTATTGTAATTTATTTTGTACAATCTAATATACATTAATTAGTGTGTTTTATTTACAAGAGATATTTTGTTAATTTAATGAATTTATGTACATTTTTCTGGGATTTTACTCAGGGATTTTGCTAAGATCAAGATATTGAGATGATGAATCGTGGATTCATCACTAACCCTAGGATGTCTAAGGTTAGCGCAGACGAGCTCGAAGTCCCTTAGGAATGCATATGGCTTCTCAAAAGCATTCGCATCAAAATGCGACAACACGTTCATAAATTACAGCTTCAACTCAAAATCCACTTCGGGTTCGACCAGACTCAAATTATTCTGAATTTGATATTGCTCAGGATTGTGCATTGCATCCATTGGTGGTTTCACCCCCAACATTAAGTTGTCCTAATTGAGCTCTAAGTAGTGCGTGTTGTTACTCAAATACATCTCATCTGGATAGTACCACTCTCATTGGGTCTTTGGGGTGTTCTTCTTCCTCTTCTTTCTTCTTTGGAGGCACTATACTTGAAACTTCTTTAGGTCCTACATCAGCAATGTGTTCATCATTAGAAGAGGATTTATAAATCAAGGTATTGTCAACGAGGCAGAGGCCCTCCTCTGTGAGTAGGGAAGAGACAAAGGGAATGGTTTGAGAGTAACCATCCCGAGAGTGGGTAATCCTGGGCTCAAGAGGGTCATGTGTCGAGGTTGGTCCAAGTTGTGCCTGAACCATTGAAGACATACATCTTGGAGGGTTCGATGAGAGATTCGCAAAGTCCGAATAAATATCCCCCTAATTATCTTCGATGTCAAAGAACTTATTAGAAGATGATATTCAATGAGGAGCTAGTTCTGCGATGCACATAAATGTGCGGAGTAAACCCACACAATACAAACGCAATTCAAACCCTCAATTTCTCCCACTCAACACGTGATGGTCGTAAAGTTTCGTCTAAGTTATCTAGTCAATTTTAATTGGTAATAAATGCAATCTTTAAAAAATTAACGAGTTGTTGGGTATCTGTATTTTCCTACAGACTGGCCCAGTTCTTACGAGTAATTGGATCTACTTTCAACCAGTATAGGAATTGTGGGGACCGTATAAATACGGCTAGCCGTTCCTTGAGGACAAATCCTTATAAGGCGTCCTTTAAACCTCCCACTCTGCAAAGGAAATCCAAATTGTCTACCCGCTAACCGTAGATCCTCATTGAGAAATAGCTAATCGACTAAAAAGAAAGAACCAGTAGTCTATATGAAAACCATGGATTGACTCTATCCTAGGTTCAGCTCTCTCTTAGATGCAAGTTAAATCAAACCGTGAGCGCTTTATGCACCTGTGAATAAGGTTCTTTTTATACCAATTTTTTTAATCGACCTACTCAATTCAGTCCCAATTTTATAGTTATGTTGTCACTTGAAATTTAATCTAAACACGACAAGGCACGTCTACCATTCAGTCCCAATTTCCTTTTTGATCTTAAGTTGTTAAACAAGAGAGGAATCAGAAATCAGAATGCAAACATGAAACGATGATGCATGCTCAGAAGAAGGTATACTTATAGTGACTCCCAACACTCTTCATGCGTTAAGCAAAACTGATTTTTAAATTTGCACTAAATGCATACAGATCGAGAAAACCACACCTAGATAATATACTATTAGCGGGGGAAGAATTAAGTTAATTTGAGCTAAGTAGTACGTGTATGTATGTCTCATTATGAATCTTCTCAGATAAGTTAATATTCTAATATATGTGTGGCCTAAATTATGATGGGCACAAGATGCTACACTACCGTGCGCCTAACCTTAATTTCGACACGCAAGTCGAGCCCTACTCTCACCGGAGAGTGAAACAAGTCCTGACACACCATAAAATAAAGTCCAAATCTTTTTTACAAGCACGAGCTCTCAAACGAGAGCCATTGTAAATTAGTAAATTATCTAAATTATCTAAATTATTACAAAAATTCTCTCAAAAATAAATTAAAAATTCCTTTATCTTCAGTAGTGAGTGTGCGTCATGTCCTTCGACCTATGATGCACTCCAAGTCCATCGTGCCCATGCAAGGAAAATAAAATTTATGTTAGAGAGATAGAAAACAAAATATATACAATAATAAGTAGATTGCAGATGCAAGTGCATCTCTAGGAGATATAGGAAGAGTTCTTTTAAGATTGTTATCGCCTTCGGGCTAAGAAAGACACATTTACGTTTTTTTTTAAAAAAATAATAACCTTAAGGTATGTAGATAGTCATTTGCATATCGTAATAGACCTATGTCCTACACAAATAATATCTCTACATAACGTAATGGATACTTAATACGATATCGCAAACGGATACAACATATGATATGAATAAACAGAGAATACTACAAATACCGATACCTGAAGTCTCGAGGACGAGACTTATTTTAAGATTGTTATGATGTGAAACCCCAGGTTTTAGTCCCGCAACTTGGTCAAGTTGATGATAATCAAATAATTGTGGTCCAATAAGAAATTTATGAAAAATTCAGTTTCGATCTGATTGTAGCATAGTATGACTTGTTGGATGCGTATCGTCGTCAGGATTCCAACGCATCTAAAATTTTTCAAATCGGATATCGGATGAGTGAGATATGATCATTGTAGTGAGGGTTGGTCAAGTCTGAAATGGTTATACGGGATTTGAGCGGGATCCGCCTAAGAGACTCGCCCAAGTCCGATTTTAGGGATATAAAAGATTCCTTTAGGTTGCTCTCTCCTCTCATTTGCAAACCCTAGCAACCACATACCATCTCCCACCTCCCAAGCTTGTTGTAGCTCCATCAAAGCATCGTGAAGGTGGCGAATCACCACCATTTTTGGAGTCGAGCTTTCCCTCATCATCCTCTACACGGATCTAGCACTACAAATGTAAGATCAGCTCCCTCGCTCCTTGTATTTCAAGATTTTGTTATGGGTTAGATCTAAGCAAGGGATTGTTTTGGTTTAGAGGATTTCTGTGATCATGATGAAGCGTGGGACTACTTAGAATGGAGATATGGTGTTGAATGCACGGAAACATATAGGTACGATCCTCTTTCCTTTTGTTTGATTCTATCACCGGGCATGTGTCCCATGGACCTCGTGTCCCTCTTGCTGGATGGGTTTCCTTCTCGGTATGATGGTTGTTGATTGTTCATGTTCCTAAAAATACAAAATAATAGGAAGTTGGATTTTGAATAAAACTGTGTTAATGAAAGAGGGAATGGATGCATAAGAATGTACATGAGAAGCAACACCATCTTTTTTTCTATTTGTTTCACATATGTTTTTATGAGATTTGATCGAATATTCATACTCCTTATTGTATGATTTCCGTATGGTTGTCAATGATATGTGGTTGTCAATGAAGTACTGACTAAGTACTC
The DNA here is from genome assembly GCA_037367405.1 of Ottelia alismoides. Taxonomy (NCBI): domain Eukaryota; kingdom Viridiplantae; phylum Streptophyta; class Magnoliopsida; order Alismatales; family Hydrocharitaceae; genus Ottelia; species Ottelia alismoides. Next base: position 771,821 of record JAZKJV010006944.1, read on the forward strand.
CAAGTATAACATACAATATATCATATTATCATATTATTCCATTGCTTATGCTGAATATAACATATCCATCATACGTAGGGATCAAGAGATAAGAAGATCCTTCTAGCAATCCTTCATCATGTGATAACGGATGGAAAATTGTATTTGGACTTTTAATACCCACGATACTAATTCTACCATAAAGTTACATTAAGAATAATTTGAGAGGAAGTAAATGGCCTTTGAATTTCCTTAGTACGTTATCGTATATTGTTATTGCATGCTATTAATGATAGTTATGCAATTTAAATCACGTGGTTTTTCTCGAATGAGTATCTCCTTTCTTTCGATATTACGAAATGAGTGACATCATAAAATTGATATATAATGGTCCTATTTAGATGGGGGTGGAACTTTCATGGTCACAATCATCTCCCAGAGTTGTTTGTCTTCATCTTTTCGGGAAGGTCTGAGAATGATTTTATCGATTGCCTTGTTCTTATAAATCATGAAATACGTAGAGTCTAAACAATAAGGATCGGTGGTAGCGATTCTGTTATTTTACATAACGGAACTTATACTATTAAATTTTAGTTGTGGTATATATAACTTTCTCCTCTCGAAATTGTCGTCTTTTAATGTTAACTCGTAGACCAACACTATTAATATTTACGATATCTGGCATGTACATAATATCTCCAGGCATTATTCGAGGATCGTATTAAGGACTCTATAGGACTTCACTGTATATATATAATATAATATGCATTAATGAACGGTAATATAACCACAAGAATAACGCATGAATCACTTGAAAAGGGTATGTCACAGTAACATAATAGTAGATCCTTACGTTAGGCTGTAACGTTAATACATCCAAGCTCTATTAACTTTCTCAAATGTGTTAAATACATACTACGTTAGAAACTTAAGTGTGATAGAAGTTATTATCATGCAATAATGCAAACTAGAATTTCTTTCTTTGGATTTATTAAGTCATTATATATACTTAAATTCATCATTCATAAGTTAGCATTTGTTTATTTACTGCACAGTCCTTATACTCATATAACTCGAATGATTTGACTTCGGTTGAGGGAATCATTGACCATGAATGGGTTGCTTTGGTATTTTTTTTAATAAACTAGATATATAGACACCTTCGGCCACGAGTAGGTAATGTGAAGGCCACGACCCCAACAAAGGAGTCGGATTATGCATTGCACCTAATTGCCTGCTTGCATCTAGGATCACTTAACAAAGTTGGTAGTTGACGAGGTTGACATCAGTGGTTTCAGACTTATAAGTGAATTTTGGCATTGTAGTTGATTTAGGTGTGGTCGAATTAGATTTTGCTTCGAATGTAAGTATTGTGAGAGATGTCTGGGATGTTGAAGTTAGAGATGATAATTATAATTCACCATGTTAAAAAAAGGGCCTTTGGGAGCTAACCATTATGACTAAACAAGTTCCTACATGGCTGAGATCCATGAGTTCACACTAATGTGTAATTATTATGTGGAATATTTACATGATCGTGTTTCAATATTTAAAAGTTTATATTGTGGAGGAATCTAACATACGGGTGGAAATGATAAGATCAATGTTCGTGTGTTCTCAAATGAATATTAAATAGATATATGAAATTTATTTGAAAACCACTTTATCGATATTTGTTTTGTGAGCTCATGAGTGAGATCTTGTGGTGACTCGTAGTGGGAATGAAATATAAACTATCAAGATATCGTGAAATGAACTTGATGTTTAAACCTTCTTATCAATATATATATTTGCATGTATTATACTTAGAGAAGTTAGCATACCCGAGAGTGGGGCGCAACTCTCGTGGTCCCGGTGAGTCCTAGACTGGGTGCTAGTTCTGGTTCCGTGGGTCTGTCGGTGTGTTCCGCGATCCTGTCGGTTGAGCGTAGTGCTAAGGGTACAGTCGATGAGTCCACGTCCCTAGTACGGCACTTGTCGAAGACTCGTACTTTGCGACAAGGTTGTATCTGGTGCGGTCCGTTTGGCCGGGTGTACTCGTTCCCGGGTATTCCCCTTGTGGTGGGTAAGCTAGGGAAATGGGTTGAAGTTGGAGTTGGGGTTGTAGGTTGCTTGAGTTGGTTGCTCCAGTGCACATGATGTGACTGTTGAGATGTTTTTATTATTACTTGAGCTCAACATCTAAATGATGAAAAGATGCTTTGAATAGTATACGTATGTGCTTCTACGTATATGATGATACCAAACAATGCATGCAGATTAATGTATAATTAGTTAGCTCGTGATATGCATAGAGTACTAGCACTTGTGAAGTAAGGGTAGCAAGTTGCATGCATCTTAATTATAATTATAATAATAATAATATTATTGGTGGTTTAGAATAATGAGCAATAATTACAAGAGTAAAAATGGAACACGAACATCCCTCTCTCTACTCTTTCACTTCTGCTTAGTGTTGTGTTAGCCTGTTTTAGCTATACGGAGCTTTTTGCTCATTCGTACTTCTTTGGAAACTCATCCAGGTTTACAGGTTGTTTATCAGCAGTAGTGACTTGATCTTCCGCAGTTTGTACAAGACCCAGGGTACAGTTCCACTTGTATAATCTTAATAATTGTTGTATACATTTGTAGCTCTTGTAGTTTAAGTTGTTAGTCATGTAATAAAATATTATGGACTCTATTGCAAATTTGTGATATTTTGGAAACCATGAATATATAAATGCCATTGAGCATTTTATTATTTACCATTTTTCTCGCTTTACATTCCGAATGTTAATCATGATGTATGAATATGGCTATCGCTAAGTATCTTGATCCTAGGGAGATAGGTCCGACGTCCTCCCTGCAGGGCGGGGTGTCACAGATGGTATCAGAGCAAAGATACTCCATTAGCCAACATTTATACTTATGATTATTAACGGTATTCGGAATGTATGGAGTACATCAGGGTCCTCTGACTATGATGTTTAGTCCAACAGGAATGGTTCCCATATAAGAGTCCTAATATATGAAGACTTAGATATCTAGAGACTTATGAGTGTAATTGATTCATGCAGAATCATGTCGCTTTCGAACGCTGAGATTGCTAGACAGTTGGCAATAATGATGGACATGCTCCAAAATATAGACAAGAGATTAAAGACCGTAGAGCAAAGACTTGATGGATTTGAAGAATCCATTCGTACCCTTTAGAGTAATGATGGTACTAAAGTTCCGCTTCCCCCTCCATCTACTGAGGATATTTTTCAGAAACATCAGAAAATCTTCGCTAGCTTTTGCAAGGGTCAAGTACCAGAGTTTGCAGGAGATACTACTCCAAAGGATGTTGATGCTTGGCTAGACAAGATTGAGAAAGTTCTCAAGATTATCCAAGCACCCAAAGACTGTTAGGTGCCATTTGCCGAATACTCCTTGTGCAGTCATGCAAAGCATTGGTGGAGCGCTTTATCAAGACATTTACCACATCCTTTAACTTGGGATAATTTTGTGAAGTCATTCAGAGAACAATTTCTTCCCGATTTCTGGGTTAGGAGAAAAAGAAAAGAATTGGATGAGTTGAAACAAGGATCGATGTCAGCTAGAGAATATCAGATCAAATTTGATGAGTTAGCACGTCATTCACCCATGCTTGAAATACGTGAAGATGAACGGATCCTAAAGTTTTGGTGTGGACTTCATCTCGATATCCAATATGGACTCTCTTCTTGTCGGCCATCCACTATCCGTGAGATGGTAGAAGTCATATCCCGCATGGAAGACTTACACCACGATAAGAGATTGAAAATGACGTATTTGCATGAAAATGGCAATGATGATCAAAAATTTCTGATGCCTTATCCAATCACAGATCACGATTCTCTACCTATGTAACCAATGAATGAAACTACAACAAGTTCCACTACAAATGGACCAAGGGGAAGTACTCGGCCTCGAAGATGTTATACTTGTGGTCAGAGAGGTCATAGTCAAACTAAATGTCCGCATCGAGCCATAATATTATTGTTAGATTACGACATGAAAGAATAAACATGTCGATGAGAAGGGACAAAAATATACTCAAGGCATGTGACTGATGTAATGAATCTGATGACTATTAAATGTTCTTGTATAGACAATATGTTTTATGAGTATGATCATGAAACATGTTCCCTGTGTATTGCTTGATAGTGCAGGGTATGCCTATACAAATAGTACTGACGCATGGATTGTATCCTTCTTGATGATTATAATTATGACGATGCTTAAATGTCTTAGTACCTTCTTAAAGAATGATAATCGGAAGGAGTTCAAAGATTGATAAGTGCCAAATTGTAGTGACATGATATTGAGACTCGTATTAAGTAGTACATGCTAATTCGTATGACAAGCTTTAGGACTGAAAGAGATGGTTTGATTCTTTTTAAGATTGTTATCGCCGGCTGCGATAACACCATTTCTTTTGTTTGTACTCATTGATGGCGATATAAATTTTTTTGATATGCTTATCACTGAGGGATGACTATAATCCACTTAAAGTTGTTATCACCGATTGCGACAAAAAAGGTCCTATCAAGATGATTATCACTCTCGTGATAAGTAGAGCATGGATATGGATCCATCTTCCTGAGTAACAAGGGGATGCTTTAAGAGTGTTATTATTAAAGGTGATAACTGCAATCCTTAAAGATTGTTATCGTTGACCTCGATAACAAATGTCCTATTAAGATTGTTATCACTCTCGTGATAAGTGGAATGTAGATGCATGTACATATTTTGAAGAAATATGAAGAACTCTTTTAAGATATCGAAGGTGTCAACTGTACTTTCTTAAAAATTATTTGTTGTTGACAGTGATAACAAACATTTTATTAAGATTGTTATCACTCTCGTGATCACTCTCGTGATAAGTAGATTGCAGATGCAAGTGCATCTCTAGGAGAAATAGGAAGAGTTCTTTTAAGCTTGTTATCGCCTTCGGGCTAAGAAAGACACATTTAGTTTTTTTTTAAAAAATAATAACCTTAAGGTATGTAGATAGCCATTTGCATATCGTAATAGACCTATGTCCTACACAAATAATATCTCTACATAACGTAATGGATACTTAATACGATATCGCAAACCGATATAACATATGATATGAATAAATAGAGAATACTACAGATACCGATACCTGAAGTCTCGAGGACGAGACTTATTTTAAGATTGTTATGATGTGAAACCCCTGATTTTAGTCCCGCAACTTGGTCAAGTTGATGATAATCAAATAGTTGTGGTCCAATAAGAAATTTATGAAAAATTCAGTTTCGATCTGATTGTAGCATATTATGACTTGTTGGATGCGTATCGTCGTCAGGATTCCAACGCATCTGAAATTTTTCAAATCGGATATCGGATGAGTGAGATATGATCATTTTAGTGAGGGTTGGTCAAGTCTGAAATGGTTATACGGGATTTGAGCGGGATCCGCCTAAGAGACTCGCCCAAGTCCGATTTTAGGGATATATAAGACTCCTTTAGGTTGCTCTCTCCTCTCATTTGCAAACCCTAACCACCACATACCATCTCCCACCTCCCAAGCTTGTTGTAGCTCCATCAAAGCATCGTGGAGGTGGCGAATCACCACCATTTTTGGAGTCGAGCTTTCCCTCATCATCCTCTACACGGATCTAGCACTACAAATGTAAGATCAGCTCCTTCGCTCCTTGTTTTTCAAGATTTTGTTATGGGTTAGATCTAAGCAAGGGATTATTTTCTTTAGAGGATTTCTGTGATCATGATGAAGCGTGGGACTACTTAGAACGGAGATATGGTGTTGAATGCACGGAAACATATAGGTACGATCCTCTTTCCTTTTGTTTGATTTTATCACCGAGCATGTGTCCCATGGACCTCGTGTCCCTCTTGCTGGATGGGTTTCCTTCTCGGTATGATGGTTGTTGATTGTTCATGTTCCTAAAAATACAAAATAATAGGAAGTTGGATTTTAAATAAAACTGTGTGAATGAAAGACGGAATGGATGCATAAGAATGTATATGAGAAGCAATGCCATATTTTTTTACTATTTGTTTCACATATGTTTTTATGAGACCTATTTGATCGAATATTCATACTCCTTATTGTATGATTTCCGTATGGTTGTCAATGATATGTGGTTGTCAATGATGTACTGACTAAGTACTCCAAGTATAACATACAATATATCATATTATCATATTATTCCATTGCTTATGCTGAATATAACATATCCATCATACGTAGGGATCAAGAGATAAGAAGATCCTTCTAGCAATCCTTCATCATGTGATAACGGATGGAAAATTGTATTTGGACTTTTAATACCCACGATACTAATTCTACCATAAAGTTACATTGAGAATAATTTGAGAGGAAGTAAATGGCCTTTGAATTTCCTTAGTACGTTATCATATATTGTTATTGCATGCTATTAATGATAGTTATGCAATTTAAATCACGTGGTTTTTCTCGAATGAGTATCTCCTTTCTTTCGATATTACGAAATGAGCGGCATCATAAAATTGATATATAATGGTCCTATTTAGATGGGGGTGGAAATTTTCATGGTCACAATCATCTCCCAGAGTTGTTTGTCTTCATCTTTTCGGGAAGGTCTGAGAATGATTTTATCGATTGCCTTGTTCTTATAAATCATGAAATACGTAGAGTCTAAACAATAAGGATCGGTGGTAGCGATTCTGTTATTTTACATAACGGAACTTATACTATTAAATTTTAGTTGTGGTAGATATAACTTTCTCCTCTCGAAATTGTCGTCTTTTAATGTTAACTCGTAGACCAACACTATTAATATTTACGATATCTCGCATGTACATAATATCTCCAGGCATTATTCGAGGATCGTATTAAGGACTCTATAGGACTTCACTGTATATATATAATATAATATGCATTAATGAACGGTAATATAACCACAAGAATAACGCATGAATCACTTGAAAAGGGTATGTCACAGTAACATAATAGTAGATCCTTACGTTAGGCTGTAACGTTAATACCTCCAAGCTCTATTAACTTTCTCAAATGTGTTAAATACATACTACGTTAGAAACTTAAGTGTGATAAAAGTTATTATGATGCAATAATGCAAACTAGAATTTCTTTCGTTGGATTTATTAAGTCATTATATATACTTAAATTCATGATTCATAAGTTAGCATTTGTTTATTTACTGCACAGTCCTTATACTCATATAACACGAATGATTTGACTTCGGTTGAGGGAATCATTGACCATGAATGGGTTGCTTTGGTATTTTTTTAATAAACTAGATATATGGACACTTCGGCCACGAGTAGGTAATGTGAAGGCCACGACCCCAACAAAAGAGTCGGATTATGCATTGCACCTAATTAACCGCTTGCATCTAGGATCACTTAACAAAGTTGGCAGTTGACGAGGTTGACATCAGTGGTTTCACACTTATATGTGAATTTTGGCATTGCAGAAGATTTAGGTGTGGTCGAATTAGATTTTGCTTCGAGTGTAAGTATTGTGAGAGATGTCTGGGATGTTGAAGTTAGAGATGATAATTATAATTCACCATGTTAAAAAAAAGGGCCTTTGGGAGCTTACCATTATGACTAAACAAGTTCCTACATGGCTGAGATCCATGAGTTCGCACTAATGTGTAATTATTATGTGGAATAATTACATGACCGTGTTTCAATATTTAAAAGTTTATATTGTGGAGGAATCTAACATACGGGTGGAAATGATAAGATCAATGTTCGGGTGTTCTCAAATGAATATTAAATAGATATATGAAATTTATTTGAAAATCACTTTATCGATATTTGTTTTGTGAGCTCATGAGTGAGATCTTGTGGTGACTCGTAGTGGGAATGAAATATAAACTATCAAGATATCGTGAAATGAACTTGATGTTTAAACCTTCTTATCAATATATATTTGCATGTATTATACTTAGAGAAGTTAGCATACCCGAGAGTGGGCGCAGCTCTCGTGGTCCCGGTAAGTCCTAGACGGGGTGCTAGTTCTGGTTCTGCGGGTCTGTCGGTATGTTCCGCGATCCTGTCGGTTGAGCGTAGTGCTAAGGGTACAGTCGATGAGTCCACGTCCCTAGTACGGCACTTGTCGAAGACTCGTACTTTGGGACAATGGTGTATCTGGTGCGGTCCCTTTTGGCCCGCGGTGTACTCATTCCCGGGTATTCCCCTTGTGGTGGGTAAGCTGGGGAAATGGGTTGAAGTTGGAGTTGGGGTTGTAGGTTGCTTGAGTTGGTTGCTCCAGTGCACATGATGTGACTATTGAGATGTTTTTATTATTACTTGAGCTCAACATCTAAATGATGAAAAGATGCTTTGAATAGTATACGTGTGTGCTTCTACGTATATGATGATACCAAACAATGCATGCAGATTAATGTATAATTAGTTAGCTCGTGATATGCATAGAGTGCTAGCACTTGTGAAGTAAGGGTAGCAAGTTGCATGCATCTTAATTATAATATTAATAATATTATTGGTGGTTTGGAATAATGAGCAATAATTACAAGAGTAAAAATGGAACATGAACATCCCTCTCTCTACTCTTTCACTTCTGCTTAGTGTTGTGTTAGCCTGTTTTAGCTATACGGAGCTTTTTGCTCATTCGTACTTCTTTGGAAACCCATCCAGGTTTACAGGATGTTGATCAGCACTAGTGACTTGATCTTCCACAGTTTGTACAAGACCCAGGGTACAGTTCCACTTGTATAATCTTAATAATTGTTGTATACATTTGTAGCTCTTGTAGTTTAAGTTGTTAGTCATGTAATAAACTATTATGGACTCTATTGCAAATTTGTGATATTTTGGAAACCATGAATATATAAATGCCATTTGAGCATTTTATTATTTATCATTTTTCTTGCTTACATTCCGAATGTTAATCATGATGTATGAATGTGGCTATTGCTGAGTATCTTGATCCTAGGGAGATAGGTCCGGCGTCTTCCATGCGGGGCGGGGTGTTACAGCAACGGTGCCATCTGATGGGATCGTTAAGTACTTGATTATATTTGTATTCATTGTAATACAGATACGTAGCGAATCATTCAGAACCAAGAAAAGATCTTCGTAAAGAGTGTCTCGACTTTAATTTATATCGTGGGCAAGTCTGAGGTCGAACACGGGAAGGCAAAGGAAAAACCTTGGGTTAATCCAAAAACATAGGTTTAAATACCAAAGTGTTTTTTTGTATTTTTAATGAAAAAACAATGTGAAATGCAATATGCGGGTGAATTAAGATACGAAGAAAATATACAACTTAGCCAAATTAATTTTAATATGAAATTAGTCCAATTTAGCCAAATTATATTTTTCCTATAAATTTAATCCAATAATGAATGTCAAACGTAATTTTTCTGGAATTTTAGGGGTTAAAAAACAACAATGAAAAATTCTCACTTTTTATTTCCGCAATTTTTCACATAAAAAGAATGCAAAAAAGTGTGAAATTTCACTGGAATTTAAACATGATACAATGACACTACAGTATTTTTTTTGGAATTTTCTGACAAAATATGTTTTTTTATGGAATTTTTAATGGAAATAGAGTGACTACAAGTAATTACTTCCCAATAAATCCATATTATTAAATTAGCTAGAGTGCGAATTATCTCAAAAAGTTATTTATATGAGTAGTCTTGGAGATTTGAAATTCCGTAAAATATATGTGCGTATATTTAATTAAAAATAAATCAAGAAATTAACTCTATAATTTATTTAAAGCACAAAACAACTCTAATTAAGATAAAATTTGGATACTAGTTAAATCATGTTCCAAGGCAATATTTTTATTAAGAATTTTGGAGCAATTGTAAATCAGATATTAATTTAAGAGTTCAAATTGGGTAAAAATGCTTTATTTTAGTTGAACAATTTTAATTACTTAAAAAGATCTCATAAAAAATTAAATAACTATCCATATGGTAGAGAATTAGTTGCTCAACATAATGGCATTTCTCTTTAAATAAAATGATGCAAAATAGATGTCCAAATTAATATACAAACATAGGGGTGTCAGTGCAAAATATAAATAAACTTGAATAGAGCAAAACATGCAAAGGGTCTTGTTTGAAATTACAAAAACATAGCAAACAAAAATACAATTTACCCAATAAAAAATAAAAGAAAGAGGCACCTTCTTCTTCTTTTCGTCGCGGGTGGGAGACTAGGGCGGGAGGACACCGCCGCACACAAGCACTCCCAGAAGGAGGGAGAAGCGTGGGGCGGAGGGCCTACGCGGGCATGCTGCGAGACACCGGGCTGCGGGCTGGTGAGGGGGTCGCGAGCGTAGAGGCCCACAAAATGGTAAGACGCGGATGGCCGAGGGCCGCGGCGCGGCTGTGGGGTTTAGAGGAGATGCTGGAGGGGTCACATGCTTGACAGAGGTCGTAGCGGGGTGACCGCCGGTGGAGGGGTCATCGCCGGTGAATGCGGTGGTGGCAACCGCTAGGAGCGGGAAGGTGCGGCCTATGTGGCTGCAATTTTTTATTTATTTATTCTTTTGTGTTTTTTCTGTTGTGATTTTGTTATTTTTAATAAAATTTTATTTTTTTAGTTTTCTTATCTATGGAACATAAACAAAATATGAGAATGATGGTGTGGTGAATGTGGTGATGGAAATAACATGATGAATACGATGAAGTAGATGGAGGTCACGATGTGTTGTGATAGAAAAAAAATAGAAAATGAAAATGATGATGAAGGTTAAAAGGGGGATAATTACCTACGATGGACACTAGTGTGCTTACGAGAAGCATGGTTTTCGCTTGAATCGTCAGCGAGCAATGAGCTTGGTCAGTGTGTGGATGCGGCTATGATGTTGGCCAAGAAGCCAACAGATCTCATTAAAGAGAGGATTGTCGTCGCTCAGCCGTGATTGTGTCGCTATCACCGATTCAACTCTAGAAACTATGCTCTCCTCACATAAAGATTGATCAAGTGCAAAATGAGGAGGATGGAATTTATAAAAAGAGAAAAAAATAGAAGTTATGAAATTTGTGGGGGAGAGGTTAATAAAATGATGGAGTTGAATTAGAAGTTAGAAAAAAAATGGCAGAATGTTGGAATTGAATGGGTGGTTATTGTAGAGAATGGAAATTTAATAAAAGATAAATAGTAGTCTACTTTAAATAAGAGAATAGAATAAAGAAGAAAATAAAATGGAAGATTTCCAAAGTATGTCCATAAAAAACTATGTACATGGATTTTTTTTACTTTCTAGTTTAAAATGTTTTTAGTATTTTCAATAAAAGATATATATAAATTATTTACATAAATATCAAAAAGATGCAACAATCAACAATATGTGCACAAAAATATCAAAGCCAAATTTATTACATTATCTACAATAGACAACGACGTCCCAAAACTCAAATTTCGCAAAGCTTCGATTTTAATGAAGCCACTTTCACTGGATAGATAATTTTCTAACTTAAACTTTAAAAAGTATGTTTGGTGAATTTGGAGTTCATAAGGAGCGGGAATTTGGCTGGAAAGTTGGCCTTTACCGCTTTTTCTCCTTGGAATCTAGGAGTATTTATTTGAGGTGGAACTGATTTTGTATTTTTATATTTTTATATACATTTTAATGAACAATTTAGAGAATTAATTAGCTAAAAAAGAATTGAAATGAAATTATTAAAAATACATGATGTTTTGGGCTATTACAGGTGAAAAACTCTTTTATTTTGCAGTTTTTTGTTAATTTATTTTGTACAATAGAATATATAATAATTATTGTATTTTATTTACAAGGATTCATTTTGTTAATTTATTGATTTTATAGACATTAATTTTATATTTTACTCAAAGATTTTGCTAAAATCAGTAGATTGAAATGATGAATCATGGATTCAACTGTAGGGCTCTTCAACCGCTTGGTGGTTATAGCTATTGACGGCTTCATTATTGCCTCAGAATATCGTGTTTCCTCAAAGTCTGGGTGAGATCGAAGTGCTTCCAGTGCTGTAAAATTGATTTCTTGAGTCTCGTACTCAATAATAGCCTTAGTCAATGCCATGAATGGCTTTCTAAGCATTATTGGAGATTGTGTGAATTCTCCTTGATACTCAATATGAATGATCGTGAAGTCCACTTTGAGCGGAGCACCTTAGAATGTAACGATGACTAAAATGGTTCCTCTTGGACACTTTATCGATCGATTAGCCAGTTGAATGATCTCTCTTGATTTCTTGATTGGTCCGAGTTTGTTCTTGTCAAATAGAGAGATCGAGAGGATATTGATTGGCGGGTTGTAATCGATTCCATAATTGGTAACTATTGTGTCTTTGATTCCATAGTCAAATCTCAACAACCGCTTCGCTATTTAGCTCTTGGTTTTTTCCTCAACATCAAGGTGATGGTCATTGACAAGATATGTCTTTCAGTCCTTGTTTTCTTTCTTCCCAACATTTCGGCATTAATTTACTCCTTACAAGATTTTGAAGGTCAGAGAAATGTTCAACGGCTGGAACAAGGGAAGTTCAAAAATCAACCTTTTATCCAGTGCTTCCCCTAAAGTAGGATTCAGATTCCTCAAATCTTCTCCACATTCAGTTTTTATGGTTTTTCTGGTTTTCAATTTTTTAATGTTTTTGATTGGTCTTTTTAATGTCATATGTAGATGTGGTGTTTTCCAAAGAAGATGAGGAGTTTAGATAGGTAGGGTCAGAGTCATCCTTAGGGTGCATAGTATTTGTGAGTTTCTACATATTCTATAGAATTTCAATTTTACATCCAATCATTTTATCTTCTACTTCCACACCCGAGATGGCATAAAATAAAATTAGTCTATTGGTAGAACTTCTAAATTTATCCTCAATTAATTCATATGTCCTAATAATCCTCAAAATTTCATCCTCCAAAAACTTTTCTTGATCAATCATTGGATCAATCTATTCAATTAGAGGACAGTGAGAACTTAAGGTTTCATACTCAACATATTGTGACTCAGGCATGTAATGCTGGGTTGAGTAGAGTCCATTTCCAAGGTCATGATTGGTCAGATCCTCATATCATGGAATCATACAGGGTTTATGTGTGTTGATACCATCAGTCAAGTCTTCTATATGTGTGGGTTGTCGGAAGGAGTGATATGTAGGTTGTTCACTAAGGATTTGATTATTATGATTAATCCAACAGTAATGATCATTAGGTGCGGGCTTATCCATCTAGTTTGGTTGATCCTTCGTGTTATTCCCTATGGTCCAGTCTAAATGTATATATGTGAAGTGTTGACCTATCCCAAAATTTTAATAAGGATAGAATTTGATCAGATGATTAGAGTAACATGTATTAGAATTTATAGAGTTGTCTGAATTCATCCGAGGGAGAGAGTCTCCTTTAAATGTTGGAGGATGTCTGGAGGAAGAGATTTAGATGATTTGGTTTAACCAAGAAGAATTCATTTTTATAGTACAGATCTAATGGATTTTAAGGGGAATGTCCTGATATCTTCAAAGGAGGTGGATGAGATGTCATAATGGACCTTGATTATCAATGTTCAAGTGCATCGATTACTCAATAGAAAAAAACTCTAATTTCTATATCAAGGAGAGAGATGGCACATCTGTGCAGTTTTTGATATTCAAATCGGTTTACGCACACCAATGCAAACACAATTTAAACCCTATGTTCACCAACTCACACATATAGGGCCACAAGAGATCGTCCAATTATATTTTCAAGTTTAATTGGTGATAAAATCAATCCTGAAAAGATTTATCGAGCTGTTAGGTGCCGTAGATTTTCATAAAGACTGACCCGAATTCTTACAACTAGTTGCAACTACTTTCAGCAAGTATGGGTGTAAGTACAGATGGTAAGAAAGCTACCCGTTACTTAAGGATGGAGCCTTATACAATGTACTTTAAACCACCCACTCTCTTAAGGAAATCTGGACTATTTATCGGCTACATGTATTTCCTCACTGAGAAGTAGCTAATCATTTTTATATAATAAGTAGTCTGAGCGAAGATTTTGGAGCTGAGCTCTAGCCTTAAGTGTCGTCTCTTGCTCACTCAGATAGAATATATTTAGCCGACCTTGTTTAGTAATCCCGATTTTAATTTGGCAATCACTAAAAAATTAGGTGAGCACAAATGCATGTCTACCATCTATTGCCCATTTCTTTAAAATGTAGTGATAAAATAGGAGGAAGAATTCGGGAAAAGCTCATGCACACAAAAAAACAATTATGTCTACTCTCTTAGAAAACTTACAGTGATTCCTCGTAATCTCCATGTAGGATGCAATACAAGAATTGAAAATTATTTTATATGAATGGAAGCCGATAAAAACCACACCTATCATAAAGTTTTATTAGCTAGGAAGAATTGAGTTAATTTTAACTTAGTTGAATGATCTAATGTGTGTCTCGATTAATATGCAGTATGGTATTAAGTTCTACGAGCACAATCAAAAAAAATCCTAGAAGCTCTAATAGTCGAATGTATAGGTCTAACCTACAAGCCACTCCAGTCAGGCCCACCCTAACTGAAAAAGTTTGAGTCTCATTTATACATGCAAGAGTCCAAATTGACAACATTGTAAAAGTGCAATTAATTACAAAAATTAAAATTGCAGAAATTAAATCCTAGACTCTACGTTCTCTCACGACTTGACTTGATCATAATTTTAATGCGGATTGGTAGTTGGTGAAGATGTGTTGGTCTCGAATGAACCGTATCACATATGTCGGGTAACTTGCATGAAAAGTAAGAGAAGAGTATAAGAGAGTGACACAAAAAATTAATCAAAAAATAAAAGACAGAAAATAAATGTTGAAAAATAAATGGAAAATGTACAATGGCATGTTCAGGGGCCCGACTACCAGAATGTGTGGAAGATAGGGCTCTAATTTTCCAAACACATCCTAAGATGTTTACCTCCCAGGTAATAGCACCATCCGACGAGTCATAATTTCCCTTGGGTGAATTTGTGTGAACTATCATATTAAATTTGTTATTTTGTTGTAGGCAAGTAATCGATATCAATCAAGAAAATAACCACTGTTAATTTTTTAAATTTTAATTGAAGTGGATTTATGATTTTTTACTTGGGAAAGTCCCAAGGTCAAACTCAAGGATGCAAAGGAACAACATAGAATTATGTCCAATGAATTTCATGTACGGTTTTTGAGGCGGTATTTTTTGGTATTTTTTATGCAATGTCTGAAATAAAAATATAAATGATGTAGTCTTAATGGAAAAAAATTAAATAACAATCAAATTATGTCCAAAAATTACAAAACTTGGCCAAAATGTTAATAATGATGAATTGAACAACTGTAATATTTTTCTTATTTTTTTATGCAATGCGGGTAGTTAATGATTTAATGAATGTAAAATGTGCGCTTTTCAATAATTAATTATACTAAATATTAAAAGTATCTATTTTAAAGAAATAAAGTTATCTAAGATGTAACAATAAATGCAATGTGCTAGAAAAATCTTAAACACTAAAAATGACGAGATAAATACCTATTAAAAAACAACTGCTGAAATGCACACAAAAAAATTCTTGAGCAAACTATGCATGCAAATGCAAATTTTTTCGGACACAATGTTAAAAACAAATAATTCTAAGATTCATAATTCTTTGGCAAATTTTGAGGCTATGGTTGATTAATTATGAATTTTTGAATGTAAAGGGGGAAAATATACATATTTCCACAAGAATAATAATTGTTAAATAACCAGAGCATAGAAAAATCCAACATTTATGCTATAATGTAGATAGTTAATTGAGTAACACCATGATATTTTTGAATAACACAAATGATACCATGTATAGGTTAATATTACAAGAAAAATCAGGGTTCTAATTGCAAATACAATAGTAAAATAACATTATTATGGAATGCAAAAGGACTAAAAAGCGATTACCAGGCCTAAGGAGGGGTGTATCTGCAAAGTTTCAGAGAGGTCACATGTAGGAACGTGATCCTCTGTTGCAAATAATGGGTAATCGCAAGGGGTCTGTACAAAATTCCCCTCCTGCATGTGCACCCAATGAGGGAGGGTCTCGAGTCTTGAACCCGGTGACTCACGGTCTTGGTCGCTAGTGGATGGTGGTTTCTCTGGGTGTGATTGGTTCGTACTACTTCTGTGTGTGAAGTGGAAGGGACCAGTTGGGAAGAACATGGTTTCACGGTTAGAGGAGTCGGCCAAAGATGAACAGAGAAAGGGCAATGGCTCTTGGAGGTGCAATTGTCGGTGATGATATGGGAAGCAGAGACCCAAATGCTCGTGTCGATGATGATTTGGACTCTATTGCGCGAATGACTAGCGGAGTCGAGGAGGATGAAGGGTGAAGACCAGTCTCATCCAGATGCTCGAGTCATCGATAAAGAAGCAGCGAGTCCTGAATATATAAATCCCAGAAATGGGCGACACATGGCGTCTCCATGAGCTGACATGTGTTAGCCTTAGAAAATTCAGAAAAAATATAAATAAATTGGAATAAACAGCAAACGACCTCAGATTGAACATTTTCTTTACATAAGTTGCTCGTCTTTATGCGATCTACAACTTTCATTAAGTGTCCAAAACTAAACTCAGTCAATTGCACAGAATGATTTTTTGGGTACTCTATGTACATTGAATACCTTTAATTTTTGGTTTTGTATTTTTTTCGTCATTTTATAATAAGATGAAAATCAAGGACAAATATGATAAAATCAAAGAAAAATATTTCCTCATTATTTTTTTGGATTTTAATTAACTAAAAGAATTATGAGATAAACTAAAATATGATAAAGGGGATTTTTATGAAGATAGTTGGTAAAGACTCTGACTCAATTAGTTTCTTTAATTTCAAGCTCATTTTGGATTTGGATTTTTACACATTATAATAAAAAAATTATCATATAAAATAAATGAAAAGAAATAAAATAAACTGAGTCATTTTTTTGTGTACATAGAATGATAGTTCAAAAATCGTTAAAATACACAATGTACAAAATAGGCCAAAAAACAATTTTCAAGTATAAGCTCTGATTCACTTGAACATGGTCTTTTTTTGAAGCTAATTGAACGTATATATAGTTCAAAAGTGAGTTGGATCAAATCGGACATTGTATGAGGAAGAAATCAACATTTTTAGTATGTTTGTCCTGAAATTAGGTTTTGAGTTTCTGGTCCACTTATTGATGTTAGTGATTTTTTTTATTTTTTATCAAGTCTACATCCATTTACACAATGGAAGTGGTTTCATGTCATTTGGAGTTAGCATGAACTAGTTAAAAAATAGGGAAGTTAGCTACATGTCAAACGGGTTGGAATCTTGGCTTCTTATATTATGCAATTATGAGTGCTAAAATGCAATTATTTTTTATAGATGCAAGAATACTAATTATGCAGGAATTGATAAAATGCCAAGGAATTTAGGGGAACTAGGCTTAGTTAATATCTTTTAGAGTGATGAATATGAGATTCATCATCCCCCTATACTTAAACCATCCTCGTCTCTAAGTATCTAAAGAAATGCAATAAGGTGAAATGAGATTGGGTTCCATAGGAAACCATGAGCAGAAGGTGAAAATGGATCTCGAATCGACCTTTGGATAATTAGTTTAGCGAAACTTCTACGAGAATAAAGGTTTTAAAATCAACAGCCTCCAAGTTCTACACATCATTATCACAGTTTCGGCGTAGAAGTCATCTTAGATCAATCCTCTTCCCAAGGAATACCCCATGAACATTGAACAATGGACTCATGTGTGTGAAAGGTTTTATCTCTTCCCATCCAAAATGACTGACTACCATGCAAACCCCCTCTCCTATAGCTCGTCCTCGGGGAGTCGAGTATTTCCTTCTGAGGTTTGTCCTCATTGTTTTTATAATTGAAATGGTGGAGAAGAATAGAAGAAGGGGAAAAGAACTAGAGGGTGACCAATGAAGTTACGTCTCCATGTGAAGCTGGACAGTGTAGCTGAGTCTCCACAATGATCTGCAGGCTGACTTCAAGCTTGGACCTTTTGGTCAAATATTTATTTGGTAGTAGGTTTCTTTGTTTATTTGGATTTTTGGTTGCTCTTCCATGGATCTAGTTGTGCCCCTATGTATATGGAATCTTTTTTTCCATACATTTTTTCGGGTCTTAGAAAAAAATTGTGCCGAGTCATCCATCCCTCATCTGAAGCTTTATTTCAACCCATACTCTAGTCTTTAGTTGTTCATGCTACTAGAAAAGAGACCCACACAGTCTACCAATACCCCGTCTGAGTTGAGCTAAGTGCATTGTGCGAGAGTTCAAATTAATTCCCTATTCAAGAGTCGTATCTAGAATGAAGAGAACAATTTAGACACTAAGAATCAAAATCTTGCACATTATCATGAGGAACTCAAAGAATTAAGTCGAAGACCTAAAGCTTTTAAAATTCTCTTTCTCAGTGAAATTCCTCTGAGAATTTGGTGGATTAAGGTTAAGTTTATACCTCTCTTGATTTTTGCTCATAACTCGGTTCCGTACTCAAGGGCTTTTCACAAACGCAAATGCCTATGATGTTGGACGAAGTGCAAATTTATGGAATGCAAACAATTTTTTTTAACTTTTTCTTATTTTTGTTCTTTTTTTGTTGCAAGAATTTAAATTTTTTTGGTGCAAAATAAATAAAAATCCATTTAAAAAAATTGGTTGGACAAAATTGGGCTTAGTCATTGTTAGTTGCAAAATTTTTTTAAGTTAGTTACCCATCACATAAATACATATAGACTTACATGAAAGTACGAGCTATGGGTAAAATATATACATAGTATATATATGCATCCCCTATACTTAGCAAAAGTTATGTCCTCAGAGAACAAGAAGCGTACAGAAGACAGCTTGGGATAAGCATAAGAGGGTGAAAAAGAATAAAAGAATAAAAACATAAGTCGACCTGCCCCTTATACTTGGGATGTAAACCGTTTAAGTATAGAAGAAGGGCAAAAATGAGGCAAATAGTGGATGAAGATAGTATATATATAGTGGCCATCAGGTCCCATATACTTAGGCTCTGGTCACACTAAGTACAGAAGAAGAGTGGAAATGGGGCGATCGAGAAAAGAGTGGATGAGGAAAGTGGTATATACATATGGCATCGGTCACCCCTATATTTAAGACTTGGCCTAAGTAGAGGAAGAAGATGTACAATGAAACCTGCGGGGTTGGGAGGGAGGGTGGGTTATTGGTGATTAAAGAGGTTTTCAGCATATCTTTTTGTGAGTCTGTGTTGGGAGGTCATAATGATTGAAAGAAGATGAATCAGGAGAGTACCAACCATCATAAGTGTTATCCTTAGAAAAATCATGTTGGAGAGTAGATGAAACATCAGATGATATCCAGCCATGGTCGGAGTTATCCTCAAAAGAATAGTATTAGAAGGTGCAGGCACTCCACTATCCTTGTTCTTTAGTTGCTTTAGTTTTTTTCTCGGAATTTGTTCCTTCTTGGGATCAAACAATTCATCCTCAGATGATGAATACTCTAAAGCACCCGTCTTAATCATTTGATACGAAATTATTCCAGTATATTTAATGAGATAGTGAGAGTCAGATCTATACGAATAATAGTGAGAAATCAAAGTCGTCCAATGGGGATCGGTGTTTGGATTCTTGCGTCGATAGGGTTTTAGGGCAACCGAGCTGATGTCACTCACAAAGATCACCTTATACTGACCAGATGAGGAATCATTAGATGATTCCGTTTATGGAATATAAAAGGCAACATTCTTACTATATGAAGTAGCAACTGGATTGAGAATTTTTGTTTGCATTTTCTGTGAATATGTTGTTCCTAGGAGTAAGAGGTTAACAATCGAGTCTCCTGATGAATAAACATTGAAATATTCCTCCCTGGTCAATGCACGTCATCCAAATCTGTTCTCAATTGACGTGATGCTAGTGCATTCCTGTGTCGGGTCGATTTGATCAAAGTAGTCATAGAAGATTTCATCTGACTCATGGTGAGCCCAAGTATATGTTTCAGGATCATATAAGAAGTCATGTATTCTATGTTACATGGTGAGAGCAGCGAGAAATGAAACAGTGGGGAAATCTCTGAACCAATGGCCAGTTCAACAATCTCTATCTAAAGTGTAGTAGTAGGGTAGGGCTCTTCTATTGCTTTGTTGTTACAGCTATTGACGGCTTCGTGGGTTTCCTAAGAATATCATGTTTCCTAAAAGACTGGGTAAGATCGAAGTGCTCCCAATACTATAAAATTGATTTCCCGAGTCTCCCACTCAATAATTTACTTTGCAAATGCCAATAATGGCTTTACGAGAATTATTAGAGACTGGGTGAATTCTTCTTGATGGTCAATATCAATGATCTGAAATCCACTTTGAGCGGAGCACCTTGGAATGTAACAATGATTGAAATTGTTCCCCATGTATGCTTTATTGATCAATTAGACAGTTCAACGATCTCTCTTGATTTCCTGATAGGTCTGATCTTGAGCTTTTCAAATACAAAGGTTCGAAGGATATTGATTGGTGAGTCATCATCGATTCGAGCATGGGTAAATGTTGTATCTTTGATTCCACGGTTAAATCTTGGCAACCATTTCACTATGCAGCTCTTCGTTTTTCTCATCAACACCAAGGAGGTATCCATGGATGAGATATGTCTTTCAATCCTTGCCTCTTCCTTCCCGACATTTTCGGCATTAATTTATCCTTTCAAAATTTTTAAGGACATGAAAGTCTTCAATATCTTGAATAGGGGGAAGTTCAAAAATCAGCCTTTTATCCAGTGCATCCCATAGAGTAGGATTCAGATTCCTTAAATCCTCTTAACTTTCAATTTTTTTGGTTTTTTTGGTTTTTCAATTTTTTGAATGTTTTCAATTTTTCATTTTTTTTTGGTCTTTTCGATGTGGTGTTTTCTAAAGTATATGAGGAATTTAGATAGGCGGGGTCAGAGTCATCCTTAGGTGCACAATATTTGCGGGTTTCTGAGTATTCTCTAGAATTCCAACTTTAGATCCATTCATTTTGTCTTCCACTTCCATACCCAAGATGGCATAAAATAAAATTAGTCAATCGGTCAAACTTCTAAAGTTATCCACAATTAATTCATATGTCTTAATAATCCTCGAAATTTCATCCTCCAAAAACTATTCATGATCAATCATGGTAGCAGTCTATTCAATTAGAGGATACTGAGAACTTGAGGTTTCATATTCAATATACTGTGACTCAGGCATGTAATGATGGGTTGAGTAGAGTCCATTTCCAAGGTCATGATTGGTAATATCCTCGTATCGTAGAATCATACAGGGTTCATGTGTGTTGATACCATCAGTCATGTCCTTTGTATGTGTAGGTTGTTCAAAGGAGTGATATGCAGGTTGGTCAATAGGTATTTTATTGTTCTGATTAATCCAACACTAATAATCACTAGGTGCGAGCTTCACCAGTCGATCCATCATGTTATTCCCTAAGGTCCAGTCTGTATGTATATCTGTGAAGTGTTGACCTATCCCAACTTTTTGATAAGGAGGGATCTCGATGAGATTATTAGAGTAACATTTATTAGAATTTATAGAGTGGGTTGTTTCATCCGAGGGAGAGGGTCTCTCGCGAAGGTTGGAGGATGTCTAGAGGAATAGGATTTAGATGATTTGGGTTCGACTGAGAAGAATTCATTTTCATAGCACATATCTAATGGATTTTCATAGGAATATCCTAATAACTTCAAAGGAGGTGGATGAGTTGTTATAATGGATCTTGGTTATAGATGTTCAAGTGTACTGGATACTAAATAGCATAAACCCTGATTTCTAAATCAATGAGAGTGATGGCACAAGTGTGTAGTTTTTTATATTCGAATCATTTTATGCACACTAATGCAAACACAATTCAAACCTCAGGTTCACCAACTCACACAATGAAGGCCGCAAGAGTTCGACAAATTATCTTTTCAATTTTAATTGGTGATGAAATCAATCTTGGAAAGAATTATTGAGTTGTTAGGTGTCAGAAATTTTCTCCAGGACGGACCTGAATTCTTACGACTAGTTGTACCTACTTTCGACCAGTATGGGTGTAAGTACGGACAATAAGATGGCTACCCGTTACTTATGGACATAGCCTTACATAGCTTCCTTTAAACCACCCACTCTTATAAGGAAATCCGGACCATTTAGCGGCTACCTGTATTTCCTCACTAAGAAGCAACTAATCTTTTTTAAAGAATCAATAGTTGAAGTGACGATTCTGGAGCTAGGATCTAGCCTTAAGTGTCGTCTCTCGGTCACTCAAACAGATAAATGAATACAAGGATGGGGTTGCTCTAAGGCAAAAATTCTTGATTTTATGATTTAATTTAGTCAGCCTTAACAGTCTTAATTTTAATTAGGCGATTACTGAAAAATTAGGTGAGCACAAATGCATGTCTACCGTCTAGTCCCATTTTTTTAAATTTACGTGATAAATTAGTAGGGAGAATTCGGGAAAAGTTGATGCACGCAAAAAATGATTATGTAAGCTCAGTTAGAAGACTTATTGTGATTCCTTGCAATCTCCATGTGGAATACAATACAAGAATTGAAAATTATTTTATACGAATGCAAATCAATAAAAACCACACCTATCAGAAAATGCTAGTAGCTGTGAAAAATTTATTTAGTTTTGACTAACTTGATTGATCTAATGTGCGTCTTGATTAGTATGCAGTATGGTCTTAAGTTCTATGAGCACAATCAAAAAATTCCTAGAAGCTCTAACAGTCGTATGTCCAGGTCTAACCTACGAGCCACTCAAGTCGAGTTGCACCCTCACCAAAGAGTGAAATAGGACACGAGACACTACAGAAAAAGTTCGACTCTTTTTTACACATGCGAGAGTCCAAACGAAAACCAGTGTACATGAATAATTAATTATGAAAATTAAAATTGCAGAAATTAAATGCTACACTCTACGTTCTCTCAAAACTCAAGTTGATCTTAATTTTAATGTCGATTGGAGGTTAGTTAAGATGCTTCTGTCTCGAAACAACCGCTTCATACATTGGGTACCCCACATGAAAAATAAGAGACGAGTGTAAGTGAGTGACACAAAAATTAATCAAAAAAATAAAAGACAGAAAATAACTGCTGAAAAATAGATGGAAAATGTACAGTGGCACGTTCGGGGGTCAGACTACCCAAATGTATGGAAATTATATAACTAATTTTCTAAACACAACCTAAGCAGTTTGCCTCCCCACCAACGACACCATCTGATGGGTCGTGATTTCCCCTATATTAATTTGCGTGAACTATCGTATTAACTTTGTTGGTTCGGTGTACGCGGGTAATCGGAATCAATCAAGAAAATAACCACAATTAATTTATTCAATTTTAATCGGAGCAGATTTTGCGTTTGTTTTACTTGGGTAAGTTCCAAGGTCGAACTCAAGGAGGAAAAGGAACAACTTAGAATTATGCTTATCGAATTTCATGCACGGTTTTTGAGGCAATACTTTTTTTGGTATTTTTTTATGCAATGTTTGAAATGCAAATGCAAATGCGATATCCACACTACATCAACACTACACCCTAGCCCTCCTTCAAAGCATCTACATACACGGTGAAATCCAAGGTACCAGAAGGAAGGGAGAGGATGGGTGCACAAGTCAATCGCTCTTTGAGCATTCGAAATCTCAACTCGCATTTGTCACTCCATACAAATGGTACATCCTTTTGCGTCAACTAGGTGAGGGGTAGAGCCAACTGAGAGAACCTCTTATAAACCTCATGTAGTATCCGGCGAGGCCAAGGATCTTGCAATTCTCTTTACCTGTCTTGGGCTGCTTCCAAGACACCACTGCCTCTATCTTGGCAGGGTCAACTAACATCTCCGCTCTTGAAACCATGTGGCTAAGAAATGTCACCTTAGAATGCAAAAACTCGTACTTATTGTATTTATCATAAAATTGGTGCTCCCGGAGCGTCTCTAGTATGGTGCAAAGATGAGACTCATGCCCGTATTCATCATGAGAGTAGACTAGAACATCATCAATGAACACGATGACAAATCTATCCAAATGTAGACGGAAGACCTGGTTAATAAAATCCATGAACGTTGCAGGTGCATTCGTGAGTCAAAACAACATCACCAAGAACTCATAGTGGTCATATCTAGTGCAGAATGCAAACTTCATTACATCGGTCTCCTTGATCCTCAATTGATGGTATCCCAATCGCAGGTCAATCTTAGAGAGCACTGTTGCTTCCTGCAACTGGTCAAATAGATCATCTATCTTGGGAAGTGGGTAACAGTTCTTAATTGTTCTCTTGTTTAACTACATGTAGTCTATGCATAGACGTAGGGATCCATCCTTCTTCTTCACGAAGAGGATTGGTTCTCCCCATGGTGATGTACTAGGGAAGATGAATCCCTTCTTCAAAAGCTCTAGAAACTATACCTTGATCTCAGCTCGTGCCAACTTATATGGAGGGATAGAGACCTGTTGTGTATTTGATAATAGCATGATCTCAAAATCTATCTCTTGTACTGGATGTAATTCACTTCATATGGAAATACATCAGGAAACTCACGCACAACTCTGACATCTTCTATCATATGGTCTTGTGTCATTGTATCTACCGTGTAGGAAAGGTAACCAACACAAACCTAAGTACGAAACTATTGTGCCCTCAAAGTGGAGATGCATTCAATCCTTCCATCATATGTGCATCCATCAAACTGAAACGGTGACACTCTAGCTTGGTGGAAACCCTTGACCTCTAAAAATAGTCCACACACACGTGGTTCCTCTCTAACCAGTCCATGCCCAGGATGATGCCAAAATCCTCTAGCTGTATTAATAGCAAGAACACAGGCATCTCATGCCCACCTATCTGCACATCCACATCCTCCACTTCCTGCAGGATAATGAACAATTGTCCCCCTAGGACCTCGATGTATTACGGGAAGAAACCTTCATCACAAGGAAAGAATGTGTGGCCCCTGAATTAAACAATTCATGTAAAGAAATCCCATGAGCTAAAATCATACCTCTGACGACAAATCCAGAAGCGTGAGCCTGCTCTTGTGTCAATGCATTCAGCTGGCCGTGTCGTGGTGCACTAGATCCCGCAACACTAGCTGTCTAACATGGGGCTCGTTGGATGTCACGGCCTCCTTGGCGAGATCATGATCTTTGAAACTAGTTAGAAGATCCATTTGGTCTTCCACTCTGATGTTGCTCCGTGCCTGAGCTGCTGGCACGCAAAGGGCATTAGACCTTGAAGTAGCTCGATTGTCTACAAAGTAACAAGTACGATTGTCTGCCTCTCACAAGCTCCCATTAGAAACAAAACTACCAGCCCCAGGACTATGACTCAATGCTTGTGTAGGGGGGTGAGAAGAAACTGAACTGTGTCCTACCAATACTTGTCCCAAGGTAGGTGTGAACCAGCTGGTAGGTGTTGTTGTCGCTGTCTGGTAGGGGCAACGGTCTCTACGAAACTGAGAGGAGTCCCGACGCACAATCCTACTAGGCTGAGATGGAGGAAACTGTGACTGACTCCTCTGTAAGCGGTGTTGTGTCTCCTCCATCTTTATTGCCTTAGTCGTGGCCTTCTTGATGGACGTGAGGTCTAATGTAGAGAGTCGCTCTTGTACCTCCTCGTGCATTCCCCAGATTAACTTATACAAGTTCTCTTGTGGGTAGGCTGTCGTAGCAGGGGAATGGAGAGAGAGCTCTGTGTAACGAATCAGGTACTCTTGGGTCATCATCGAGCCCTTTCTAAACTTAGCAAACTATCTCCGTTGACCTTCCACCCAATGGTCTGGGTAGAACTCTGCACGGAACTCATCAAAGAAGATCTTCCATGTAATGGGTCCTGTCAAGTGCTCCTTGGTTACATTCCACCACCCCTCTACATATCCAACCAGGTAATACTCTGCAAATGAAACCCATGTGTCCTCGGGTGTATGTATCATTTTTGAAACTTTGGTAACATGTGACATCCATAGCTCAGCGTCGTCAGGGGTGGTAGTACCAAGGAACTGTGGTATCGTCGCCCGCTGGTATGCAGGGTAAGTGCTCTAATGCTTCTATAAAGTATCTGCATCCTCTAGCTGCTCAGGCTCCAAAGAAAATGACAAGTTGACACTCTCCTCCCCGTCGTGAGAGGGATGGTAGGAGAGGACATCCTGCTGCTAGAGCTACTGCTCCATCTCCTCTTCGCATTGCTGGATCTCCTGTACCATCTATACAAGGAGAGCCAACTGTTGCACTACATCTAGATCCACGCAAGGTTGTATGGTTCTGAATAAAGAACCAATCAATTAATACATATTTTTCTTAAGAGAGACATTACGAAAGACATGGATATGGATGCAATCGTGCTATTCTCCTGTGGACTCAAGTTAGGCCAGAAGACTTTCATACTATCCATTATTTGAACACCAATGAGGAATGTTATGTGTCAATTGGAATGGAGTATCATGGATCTGATACCAAGTTGTGACAGCCATCCCCCTTTAGGATCCGGATCCTCGGCAAACAAATCCACACACATACATTCCACATTCAAACATTTCCCATTAAAAGCGGGAAAAAATAGTAAACAATGCATAGGGTTTTAAAGTTTTTGCTTCTCATTCAATCAGTTCACATTTTATACATTTACATTGTCTATCCATGTCCACAAAAGTGCACATGTATGCATAATAAAAGATGTCCACACACACATTATACATGCCAAGTCTCTCAAAAAGAAACTAAGCACGGGAATCAGTAAAAGAACTACCAACCACTGTACCACAAAAAGTGTGAAGCTACACAAAAAATGGTGTCTCCAACTAGTAATTGTTGTCAACCTACAGAATCACACATAGGTACGTTATGAGCAAAGTTGTGCAATACGAGATAAACAACTATACAACAACAAGCAAGATATACTCTAAATGTGTGCAAAAGAGAAAGGAGCTTGATAATCAATCTCACAAGAATTACATTTTTAATTATTATTATTAGTAATGGATATGAGTAATCAAGCTTCGTGGATAGTCTATGGTCTTGGTCATGATGAGACCTCACACTATGACTCTAAGGCAAAAAGGATGCCTTAGGGTTGGGGTGCCTACGTAGGCATGCGGTGGGTACAATGCATCCTAACTAAGTTCCCAACACATCCACTCAACCCTACTTCCCAATGATACTTCCGATTAACAATTTAGATTCCAACCCACGAATCGTCATGACAACACAATCCTCTTTATGAGCATGATAATTGTATCCCACTCCCGACTTCACATAACCACATCTCCTAGTACTCCTCTCTTAGCGCTCCCACTCGGAATATCGACCAATGTTGCCTGCATTGGTCCGTACACGAGTGTTAACTCTAAATGACAAGTGAAACACTAGTAAACCAACCTTGATTACTTGGCCCGTGCTCGAGCACTGGGTTGAAGCACATAAGTGCCGAGGCCAAACACCGTGAGATTAACACCTCGGTGTGCCAAGCAACGTGTCCCCCAACCATCACAACTACAATAGTAGTTGGGATTGCGATCATCTAGGATTCTACCCAGGCCCCCAAGGGTGCATGCCCCTCCCTTGGCGGCAACTACACCACTACCCCATCACTATGACATATCTCTTCACTAAGACAATAATCGTCGCACTATGATCAATGTTAGCAACCCATAGAAGGTATTCGAATATTTGGTATGGTTATGCGATATTTCCAAGGGCTTGCCCAAGATCAGTATGAGTAAACTGTAATGTGTAGGTATTCCCATGAGTCTTGTACCTTGTTAACACATGAGCACCTCCATACTACAATAAAATACTAGTCGCATCCAAGCAACCCACACACGTCACTAAAGGTTCCTAAGGTATGTCTCAACGCATAACATGTAACCTCAAATAAAAGTGTAATTCGGACTCAACATAATCACAAAGTAATGTATCCTTTAAATATATAATTGTGTATGAAAAGACTGCATACAAACAAATATAATTAATAAGAATAATCTCATAATACTCATTTCTTAACTATTTCCTACTCTACATCTTACTTTTGCCTTTTTCTCTCACCACTGCAGGTTTGTATTATGAATCAGAGGTAATATATATTAAGAAATCAGTTCTCTCACTTTTTCTGCATGTTAGTGGTATATTTATCCAAGAGATTAACTGATGTGGTTAGAATATTGCATAGATTTACAGTACAAACATATACATTGTTTTATATTTAGCCTAAATATACATTATGACATAAACCTTTTTTTCTCATCATTTTCCTAGTAGAATGGTCGGATGCATTGTTCATTTCAAAACTTGTACTCAGTCTCACTTTCCATGTTTGCAGTTTGATTAATACCACATGAAATATTTCGAAGGTACTCTGCTAGCAAATAATGACTAAGTTACAAGACTTATACATAGTTCAGACTAGAATAGCATGTATCTCAATCCTGAAAAGCAAGAACTATCGAAAAACAGAAATTTCTTGTAGAGGACAAAACTGTTGCTTCCCTTTGCCTGAAAGGAACAAGATTATCCTTCAGATTGGGATGACAATTGTCCAAAGCAGCTGAAGCAATACAATTAAATGTTTGGGATAGGAAACATGACTGACTGAGAAGCCACCACTGGAGAACTTTTGAATTTTGACTTTTGGATTTGTTAACCTTAGCTAATAGATTGCATGCACAAATGGTAGATAACATGGACTCAAATAAAGAAAACTATATGATTAGCCACGAATTTCATGCCATTTGTGCATTTGGGAAACTATATTTCAGCACATTGGTTAATGCCACGAAAACTATATGATAGAAAACTATATGATTAACCAATGAGGAAGAGGGCTGATCGATGGGGAGAAAGGTTTTGGGCATTTTGGAGGAGAGGGGAAGGGTTACATGGGTTGGGATTCAGGTCCGAATCCGAATATGGCTTGGACCCCCTCTCGTAAAAATAATTGTAACTCAGGCTCCCGAACTCGAATTTTCGTGTTCTTAGACTTGTTGGTAAGATATCGACGAGACCTACCTAATAGACTACTTAATTGAATTTTTTGATACTGGAATAAATGGATATTTGAAATAAAGCCCAGATTCAGTCGACATGTGCATTTTAGTCTATGTTCGATTTTCGAGGTTTTCACATCCGTCTCATTTTTTGCCCTTCTTCTATACTTAGATTGTTCACAACCTAAGTATGGGGGGGGGGGAGTCAGTCCCATCTCTATTTTTTTTCTTTTTTGCTCTCTTACACTTAGCTCGATCTATGTCTTCTCTACGCTTCTTATGCTCTGAAGAGATAGCACTCGCTAAGTATAGGGGGGGTGTATATTTACTATGTATATATTTTACCCATAGATCATATTTCACCTAAGTCTATATGTATTTACGGGGTAGGTAACTAACTTGTGAAAAAACTAAAAAAATGACTTTTATAACTAATACTGATTGTGTCCAATCAAAAGTTTTTTGTAGATGGCTTCTTATTTATTTTTGCACCAAAACAAATCTCTTTCTCTGTAAATATATATATATATATATATCTAAAAAAGAGAAAGAAGTCATAAAAGTCAAAAAGATGTGTTTGCATTTCATGCATTTGCACTTCATCCAGCATTTCATGCATCTGTAAAATGCCCTTGGGTTCTAAACCAAGTAAAGAACAGAAACCGAGAGTGGTCTGGACTTGGCCTTAATCTTCCTAATTTTCAGAGGAACTTCGTCGAGAAAGAGGATTTTAGAAGCTTTAGGTCTTTGACTTAATTCTCCGAGTTTCACATGACAATGTGCAGAGTTTGAATCCTAGTGTCTAACCTGGTCGCCTCATTCTGGGTATGACTCTTGAATGGAGAATTAGTTTTTACTCTACACTATGTACTTATCTCAACTCAAACTGGGGGTTGGAAGACTATGCGAGTTTTTTATTCTGGTAGTGTGGACATCTAAAAATTAGATTGCGGGTTGAAATAAAGCTCCGGAAAATGGATGGACGACTGGGCATATTTTTTTCTAAGACTCCAAAATATTTATGGAAAAAAGATTCCACATCCATAGAGGCACAACAAGATCCATGCAGAGCTACCTAATATCCAAACAAAAGAAGCCAACTAGAAAATAAATATTTGACCAAAAATGTTCAAGCTTCAAGAAAACCTACAGATCTTGGTGCAGACTTTGCTAAACTACATGGCTTCACAAGGAGAGGGGACTACACTGGTCACCCTCCAGTTTTTTTCACTTTCATCTAATTTCTCACTCTTTTTGATTGAACACAGTGCGACAGACCTTAGAAGAAAATATCTAACTCCCTGAGGATGAGTTATTGGAGGAGAGGTTTGCATGTTAGTTCGTATTCTGGATGGGAAGAGCTAAAACCTTTCACGCACATGCGTCGATTGTTCAATGTTCATGGGGTATGCGTTGGGAGGAGGATTGATCTAAGAAGACTTCAGAGCCCAAACCGTGACAATGATGTGTAGTACTTGGAGGCTGTTGATTTTAAAACCCTAATTCTCACAGAAGTTCTGTTGAACTAATAATCCAATGGTTGGGTCTAGATCCATTTTCACCTTCTGCACATGGTCTTGGTATGGAACCCAATCTCATTTCACCTCATTGCATTTCTTTAAGATGCTTGGGGACGAGAACGGTTTAAGTATAGGGGGGTGATGAATCTCAGATTAATCACTCTAAAAGTAATTAATTATTCTTAAATCCCCTAAATTCATCTGCATTTTATCCATTATTCTGCATAATTAGCATTCATGCATTACAAGGGTTCTAATGATATTTTTACTTTATTTTTATGAAATGATTTATTATTTTAAATAAATATAGATATTTACAATATGTACATACTGCTACGTATAGAATATATACATGTTTTTTTTTCATCTTTGATTTTGTAATTTTTACCTTTATTTTATATAAGTTAAATAAAATATATATAAATATATAAAAAACAATATATACAAAAATACTAAGAATATAAATATACAAATTATATACACTTAATATGCATAGGTATAATATACAATAACACCCCAAAAGGTCACATTTTACACCTTAACTCTGATTTTTATGAAAACACCTCCATTTTAAAGATTATTTAATTTGGAGTACAATAAAAGTGAGTTTGTTTAGTTTTTAGTTTTGGTGGAGAAGATTTTGATCTGACGAGTTGAGCTTTGCAGCTTTTTTCTGAGTGTTATTATTAACACAATGTACATTGGTTGTTTTTTGCAATTATTTTTATTATGTACAAAAGGTTTTTTTGTACAAGTTTCATGAAGAAAACATAGTGTTTGAAGTGAATTTGGGTGTAAATAAATTAGTGAAAAGAATAAGTATTATATATATGCAAATATACAAGTGACGGATGTACACATATGTGTAATGATTTTCTGAATCTTTTGTATTAGGCCTTATCTCCCCCCTACTTTATTCATGGTCGATCAGGTCATGTCTTCACATTCTCTTAGGGTTAGAGTCAACATGTATCTATTGCATATATATAGTCTTTTATTTTCTTTATTTTCACCAGGTTTTTTCTTTATTTATTTTAGATTAAAATTAGTGATAAATATACAATATTTAGACAAGAATCAGGAATAGTAAAAGAATGGCTTTATTTATATTTTACAGGTGTTTTATAAAGGATTTTAAGCTAAAATAATGAATAAGGATGATGAAATGCAAATTCATCATTCCCCTATGCTCTAGTCCCTTAGCAAACACATATTTAAAGAATAAGTGACTAAAAGAAAAGGAGTAAAGGAAAAATAAAGAACTTAGAACACTATTGAATATTAAACTTATTTTCATAAAATCAAAGTAAGGAGCTCGGTCAAACCATTGGATTATTAGTTTAGGCAAAACCTTAGTGGGAAACGCACTTGACACTCAACATCCTCAAGAAACCACAAAACTCAAATCAAGTTGCCTCAATAGCCAGGTCATAATAAGTTAACTCATATGAAAACTATTATGACTATAAATCTTTCTTTTACATTGTAAGTTATATGTAACTCTCATCGGCTAAAGCGGTAAAAGTTAGTCTTCTCCAACATGGTGACCACAATTACCCAATCCAATAACTCTTTACTCGAGAAGTGTGGGTATTCCCTTCTAAGTTCAAGGGAAACTGGCTCAAAAGAAGGAGGTAGAGAGAAGAATGGATGGTAATCAGTGTGGCTACCAATCCTAAGATGTCTGGCCAGTGCAGCAAAGTCATCCAGCTGCATGCTCACAAATATCTGACTTGGAAGATCAAGCTTGCTTATTGACTATACATCTACATACATACTCCGACATGCATTTTATTTTCATTCAGGATTATCCGCATTTTTGGAGTTTTTCATTTTGCATATTTTTATATATAAAGGTACTGCATGTACATAAGGAGCTTTTCATCTTAAGCCAGTAGATTATCCCTCTTTTGAAGCTTTATTGCAACCCATAGTGCCACAACATTTCATCATTAGACCTTGTCATGATTGAACATGGTAGGGGTACAATGGCCACAAATGTGTAACTTCTGATGTTTCCATTGGCATGTATTTCTTTTCGATAAATCCCACCCTCTGCCACTTCAATAGAGGTGAGCAAAGTGTAAGTGCAAGTGTGCAAGCTAGGTCATTATAAAAAAGAATCATGCGTGTGTTTTGAAGTATTTTACTTAGGCAGTCCAGAAGGCATTGAATTAAGTCTTAAGGTTCCAAAGAATTAAGTCTATGGACCTGAAAAATCTCAATTCCAGTTCCAATAAGGTTCCTATGATTAATTAAATTAAGGTCCAACCAAGGTCCACTCTTTGACTTTATGGATTTTAAACAATATTTTTAATAGAAAGATAAGGGTTAGTAAATTGAATGTAAGTAATATATAAAAGTAAACATACAAGGATTATACAAATTTGTACAACATTTTACAAGAGGATTTTATTTACAAGTTTTAGGTACAAGTTTTATAAAAGGATTTTATACACAACAAAGAATTTTATTTATAGGAGGACAAGTTATTAAGGCTTTTACACACACGTATTTCACAAATATATATACATCCCATAATTTATATTCCACATGATAAAACAATTTTACAAAAAAATTACAAACCTTTTAAAAACATTTTACATAAGTTTTTGCAAACATTTTTTTAAAATATTTTACAAATATTTTACAAAAGTTTTGCAAATGTTTTTGAAAATTGTTTTACAAACAATTTTACAAATCATTTCACAAACAAGTTTTTACAAACATTTTGCTTTCAGAAATTTTATAAACATTTTGTACGATATACATAATTTGATATAGAAAATGATTTACAAACAAAACATTTTTATAAAATTTTTACAAAGATTTGTACAAAAATAATTTCATAAGATTTTTTTATACATTTTTACAGATAATTTACAATCAAATTTTTAAAAGTTTTTATAAAATATTTTAGTAAAATTTTTTTTGCAAACAGTTTTACAGATAATTTTTGCAAATGATTTTACAAATCATTTTAAAGTATTTTTAATGGCCATATTATTAACAAGCATAGATACAAGATTTGCTAAAGTATATATACAATATATACTTCTCCCCCTATATTTATTGATGATTCTCAGATTCATCACTTTAAAAGACATTAATTAAGCCCAGTTCCCAAAATTCCTCCATATATTATATGTTATTCTACATAATTAGTATTCATACATGTATAAATAACAATTGCATTTTATCTCTTATAATTGCATAAAATAAGAAGCCAAGATTCCAACCCTTTTGACCAGTAAAATAAGCTAACTTCTCTGAGTTTTAACTAATTCATACTAAATCCGAATGACATGAAATCACTTCCATTTTGTACATATTACTAACAAGAATAAATAAAAAAATCACTAATATAAATAATAAGTGGATTAGAAACTCATAACTTAATTTCAGGACAAACAGACTAAAATGTTGATTTCTTCCTCATACAATGTCTGATTTAAACTTATACACATTCAATTACCTTCAAAACAAGATAAAGTTCAAGTGAATCAGAGCATATATATGAAAATTGGCTTCTGGGCCTCTTTTGTACATCGTCTATTTTGTACGGTCCCAACCGGTCCCTTCCGCTTCACGTACAATAGTAGTACCAGCCGATGACGCCCGGAACAACCGCCATCCGCTAGCGACTAAGACCACGAGTCATCGGGTTCGAGACCCGAGAGCCTCCCACAAGAGGTGCATGTGCGGGAGGGGACTGTTGCACGAACTCCTGGCAATTACCTATTATTAATAGCCACGCCCAATCAAACAGAGAGTCACTTGCCTACGTGTTACCTCTTTGAAGTTTTGCAGAGCCACCCCTCCTTTGGCCTTGTAATTTCTTTTTAGTTATTCTTATGCATTCCCTAGTTATGTTATTTTATTATTGTATTTACAATTAGAACCCTGATTTTTCTTGTAATTTTAGATCTTTACATGGTATCCTTTTTATTGTTAAAAAAATAACATGGTGTTCTTCAATTAGTTCTCTACAATTTGGCATAAATGTTGGATTTCTATGTTGTGGTTATTTAACAATTGTTATTCTTGTGGAAATTTGTATTTTTTGCCCACTCTGCACTCAATTTTATAATTATTTAAATGGCCTAAAAATTGCTGAAAATTTATGAATCGTAGAATTGATTTTATTTAACATTGTACCCAAAAAGAATTGCAATTTCATGCATAGTTTGCTCAGTCAAAATTTTTTGTGCATTTTTGTAATTTATTTTTAATAGGTATTTAACTCGTCATTTTTAAGGTTTAAGATTTTTTAGGATATTGCATATATTGTTATATCTTAGATAATTGTATTTAATAAAAATAAGTAGTTTTAATAGTTATTATAATTATTTATTAAAAAGTATACATTTTGCATTCATTAATTCATTAAATACTCATCTTGCATCAAAAAGTTCCAAAAAATATAGTATGTTCAGTTCATCATTATTAACATATCAACCAAGTTTCATAATTTTTGGACAAGATTTGATTGTTATTTATTTTTTAGTCAACCATGGACGCAACTACCCCACTCATGACTTGGAGTTGGCGGCCGTATTCTTTGCCTTAAATATTTGACATCCCTATTTGTATGGGGTGACATTCCAAATTTTCATCGAATACAAGAATCTCAAATATATTTTTGATCAGAAGGAACTGAATATGAGACAAAGGAGGTGGATTAAATTGCTAAATTATCGTACCATTGACGGGCCGCGGACCTACCCTGTTAATGTTGTCTCTTTGACTATTTCATTGCGGTCGGATAGATCCGCGTCGATCAAAAATAACCTCACAAATCGATAAATCGTCTAATGAAATTTACGTGCGGTTTTATATTTATTTAGCTTGGG
Source organism: Ottelia alismoides (assembly GCA_037367405.1). Taxonomy (NCBI): domain Eukaryota; kingdom Viridiplantae; phylum Streptophyta; class Magnoliopsida; order Alismatales; family Hydrocharitaceae; genus Ottelia; species Ottelia alismoides. The sequence goes on from JAZKJV010006944.1 coordinate 807,163, forward strand.
CAAGCACTAGGGTCGACTCAAGGAGGCAATGGAACAACTCGGGATCAAGTGAGAGGGATTAGATTGCGGTTTTCCAAGTGGTATTTTTTTTGTAATTTTTTTATGCGATAAAAATGCCAAATGCCGAATACGAATTGGATTAAGCTAACACAAAAAGCACTAACTTAGCCAAATTTAATTTTATTATGAAATTAGTCCAAATTGGCCAAATTATATTCTTCGTGTAAACCTAATCCAATGATGAATGCAAATGTTATTTTTTTGGAATTTTTGGATTTAAAATGCACAAAAGAAAAATGCAAACTTTTTTAGGGTTTTTATGCAATTTTTTATGCAAATGATATGAAAAATTATGAAAAATTTACTGGAAGATAAATATGATGAAATGAAACTACATTAATATTTTTGGAATTTTCTGACACTTTTTAATTTTTTATAATTTTTTTTACTAAAAATAGAGCGACTACGGGTATTTAATTCCTAATAAATCCACGAAACCAACTTATCCAGAGATTGATTTAGAATGCAGGAGACTTGAAATTTCTCAAAAATATTGATCGTGAAATTAATTAAAAATCAATTACACAAATCACCCTAGAATGTATTCTATGTACAAGACAACTCCGAATTGGACGCTAATTAAAGCACACTAAAATACATCATTCATAATTTTTTCACAATTTTTGGAGCAATAAATAACTACGTGCGAATTTCGGAGCTTAAATGGGTAAAATTTCACTGATTTTCAATCTCTGATTATTAATAAAATGTCAAATGCTAACAAAAATGTAAATAAATAGCCATGAGATAAAGAATTAGTTGATCATCAACATGTTATTTTTCATTGAATAAAAAGATGCTAAATGACTGCCCAAATTAATAATTGAATCTAGGGGTGTCTGTGCAATATAAAATTGACAAAGAATAAACTGAAATATGCTCAGGATATTTTTGCAAATAACAAAACAAGAAGGAATGAATATGCAATTTGACATTAAATAAAGACAACAAGATGACCTTTGTTCCTTCCAAATCCTTAGGGCACAAGTTGCGGTGGCTAGGGCAAAAGGGATTGGAGGCGGCGGCGCACGGGTCGGTTAAGGCGGCACGCGGCGTGGCCAGGGGAGAGGTCACGACGACGAGATGGGTACGGGGGGCGCGAGATGGCGGCGCGCGGCTAGGCGCAGGGACGGCTGTGCGCGCACAGCGCGGTGGGCGGAGCTCGCGTGGTGTGGCACGCGCACGACGGGAGGCGCAGAGGCGCAATGCTGAGGTCGATGGTGGTGGGCGGAGGCGTGCGTGGCAAGGGGTGCGCGGGGACGGCGAGTGGTGGAGGCACGGGCGGCGCCCAGCTACGGCAGAGGCGTGGGGCCGTGCTGGAGGAGATGGCACTGGCAGTGGAGGCTGCGCGCACACGCGCGGCCGGATGGAGGACTGGAGGGGAGCTACGCGCTGGGCACGTGGGCTGCTGGAGCAGAGATCGGGGTGGCGGGGCGGCAGTGCGCCTGGAGGTGGCGCGTGACCGTCTCGCGGCGGCTGAGCACCTGGGGGGCAGCGGGAGACGGCGGCGCGGCGGCACGGAGAGCCATGGAGGGGGCGGCTACGACTGCTTCTTCCCTGTACCTTTCTTTTATTTTTTTGGTAATTGTTTTGTGATTTTCTTTGTAAGCATGAAAAAAATTGAATAAAGAAAATGCAATGGTGGTGTGATGATTGCGAAATAATGGAATGGTTTTTTTATGCGATGATGATAAAATATTGAACAAATAAAAACAACGGTTAGATAAAAAAATTGAAATAACAAGGGAATGATAGAAAATTCTTACCTGTGTGGTTCGCCGAAAATGGAGCCGCATCGTGCGGCTTCCAATTGTGGCCTCGATCCGGTTCGACGAAAAATTGGAGAAGCTTTGTGATCTTGATGGGAAGTTCGCGACGCGGCAATGGTGATGCCGCGGATCTTGCCTGAAAGGTTGTCGTCGCTCAACTTGTCTCCTTCAGCTGTCACCTGTAGGTTGAAGGGGCTCTACCTCTCTTCTCTCAAATCGGCGTAGATCTCAAAGCGTCACGTGGCGGGCTGTGGGTTTGGCGCTAACGTATGGTGCCGATGAGAGATAGCAAGAGATCAGACAACGGTTATATCCAGGCAGTGTGGAGAGCATGGAGTCGTTGGATTAGAGGAAGATCCAACAGCCCAGAGCACGGGCGGATACTGCAAAGATAAGCGACCACGTGGCTTACCCATAACGGGCCACGTGGCCCAATCAGATTATTGCAAAAGTAATGTTTATTTTTGAGGGTGATAATGGCCGAATGTGAGAAAACCCAAACATGAAAGTTGTAGATCTCGATGAGATCTACAAGTTTCATGTTCACCAAAAGTAGAGATGAAGTCAAACAAAGACTCTAAATAATTTTAAGATTTATGATTTTTAATTTATTAGGGACTCTAATAATTACAGGACATTATCTAGATTTTATTGACACAACTTTAAGTAAGGGGATTAATAATAGAAAATTAAGATGATGAAATTGTGTTTCATCACCCCCCTATACTTAAACTATGCTCGTCCTCGAGCATCAAAAGAGAATTAATAAGCTGGATTAACCCCCTTACGCATGTGAATACAGGATCCAATTTGTTCAAGTCCACTCAATTTTAGAGGTCCAAAATTCTAGAATTCAACCCAGCCTTAATCAAGAGGCACCCAATTCCTCTAATTCTCCAGACTCTCTCTGATGTACATATAATCTAAAGGATATGAAATTTAGTGTTGACTACGATTCCAAGAGTAGAGTCAAATCGTCACCTAAAGTCTTGGTCCAAGAAATTCTCCTAAGGACTCAATCCTCAACACTAGGGAATAAATCAAATCTTGCATCCAGTCCACCGTCTCTTTAGTTGTCAGATTTAGAAAATGTAGATGGCAGGCCAATAATGGAGGGCATGGGATTGTGTCATTTCTTCTCTCCCTCTCATTGGAACAAGGATTCTCTCTAGTGCCTTTTTACGCAACACATTTTTTTGGTGTTGATCAGTGCATCCGTCAAGAGAAATTGGAGTTGTCTGCACTTGTTTTCCTGGGAATAGACTGGGGTGTGTCTCTTTTGAGTACCTATTGTACCTTCGACACCCAGACTTGTAGCATTTACGATGTAGAGCCCTTTTTTGGTGCAAGCCCGACTCCTGGTCCTAATAGCGGTGGTCTAAGTGGACACTTTGAGAAGTTTGGGAGCGCTCGCCTTTGGTGGAAGCTCTTTGATATGGAACTTTGTGGAATGAGAGTTTTTCTTTGACATTTCATTTATTTATGGTATTTTGGCTAGCTGCACTGCTTTACCAAGAGTTGGCGCACACTGATCAACATTTTTTTATTTATTCACACCCTGACACTTAGGTCAATATCCAGAGATTAGTATAAGATCCAAGTTCTCATACTGGATAAAAATTCCTGACACTCAGGTTTCATGAAGCCTTCAAAGATTTTATCCCATCCTCGAGCATCATTAGATCAAATCCAAACTTGAATTCCTCATCCCAATCCCTCAGGTGAAAAATCAACTCATCTCATTGAAACCGCAGTCGTGCATGTGATGTGCTGATTATATTCTTTATGTCTGAGACTAAGCATGGAATATAGCATGCAAATCTAGAAACCTAGGGGAATGCGGATGTTTAAGTCTATGATCCTGATGACTAAGGCTGGTTAACCTAAAATATCAAGACCTCACCAATCAAGCTTCCTTGAACATTTCAGATCTTGGGTGAAAGTGTAAAAGTAGAGGATTAACCCAACTCCTTCATTCAAAAACAATTTTTTACCTCAAGAGATATTAAGGCTGCCTAATCTCAATTAAATAGTTGCATCTGCATTCAGCCAGTGCTTGAGGACGGGGCCTTACGCGATGTCCTCTAAACCATCCAATTTGCTAAGGGCGAACCCTCACTGAACGTGGCTATATAATTGGGCTTAGCAGTCACTAATGAATCCTAAAGGATTTTTGGACTTTTCTCACTAATGGTTAGACTCAGCTTTCCTTGAAAAGAGAGAAAATTTTCCAAATCACGTCACATAAAGAAAAATTTTCAAAACATTTTTTCAAAAGATTTTTCAAAACAAGAAAATCTCATTTTTTTCGAATCATTTTTGAAAATATTTTTATCAAAATAGTGTGACATAGTATAGAAAAACCGTGAAAACATTTGAGTTCTCTTAGTTCATAGGATTTTACTTTAGCAAAAAAAGTTTTAAATTTTTCAAATTTTTCAGATTATAGCTAAAGTAAGTAAGTTGTATATACGATATACCCCCCTATCCAAAACTTTGCTATGTCCTCATTGCACTAGATGATACAAGTCCGTGGGTCCATTTAAGTATAGAGAAATATACGGGAGCTAAGAGGGCTCCCCCTATACTTAGGTTAGAAATAACCTAAGTATAAAGGCAAGGAAAGATGAGTAGAGAAATCACAGGGACTCGGGTCCCCCCTATTCTTAGGCTGAGATTAGCCTAAGTATAAAGATGAGTTTTGATGTTGGGAGAGACCAAGGTGAACGAAGATGATGGATGGATGTACAGATGAGCGGATGAATCTGCAGAGATGAATGGAGTGCTTACGGCTCTGGGGAGTGTATCGAATCAAACATGGCTCAATCAAGCATGCAAGACCCTCAAGTTCACCAACTCACATATGAAACCAACCGAGGTTGGTTTATTATCTTGTCGGTTTTATTGGTGATAAAACATTTCATGTTTACGCGGAGAAAGAATGTTAAGTGAAAAATCAATGCGTAAACGAGGGTGTTGCTCTCCCAAAACCAAATTTTACTCCATTTTTTGTTGACTTGCAATTCACAGTCCCAATTTTTCTTAAAGTTGTCACTGATTAATGTGAGCACATAAACCAAGCATTCATTGTCTACCATTCATTCCCATTTTCCATTAGCCCTAGGTGATCAAGCTAGGAAGAGAAACCGAGAAAAACCATGTATTTGATAAAAATCGTGATCTAGGCTAAGCGATAAAACATGCAGTGACTTGGCAGAAATCCGTGAAAAACTTGGGCTGTTTTTTTTAAATCAAAATCAATATGTATTGCAAGTTGATCAAAAAGCCGCACCTAATCATGCTTCTATTAGCGGGGAAAAATTTCTTTTAAATTTGACTAAGTGAAGCGATGCAATGTGCATCTTGAATTAAGGTGTGTCCTACCTACGAGCAAGCATGTAAAAAAATGGAAAATAGAAACTAAGCTCGAAGAGCCGCGTGCCTAATCCTAGGTCGACACTCAAGCGGGGACGATCCCCACACAACCACATTCGTTTGATTACACTCGCGAGTCTTCGATCGAAGACCGTTGTAAAAGATGAATTATTACAAGCATGGAAAATGCGAGACATTTTTTTCTTTTCTATTTGCTCCAAGCAAGCTTCTGTGGCTACTCGCAGTGGGTAGCATCCTGCTCCTCGCCTCCTTGAACACCAAGGGCCCTGCCACAGAATCAATAGTTAGAAATCAACCGAAAAGAAAATTTTATAATGCAAGACAAATGCAACATAAATGAACGAGTTGACCTATAAGATGGAAAACTTAATTAAATAAACAAAATTCCAAATAATATAAGAAATGAGTCGTGTCCCCAGCAACGGCGCCATTTGATGAACTGCTAAATCGGCCCTTTAATAGTGTTGTTTTAATACTTGAAGTTGTCATCGCAGTCAGGCCGAAATGGGTCATCAAAAGACCATCTGATTTAAATATAGCAATCAAAATAAGATGGTCGTCTATTTATTTTTTACTTGGCAAGTAACCAAGGTCAAACTCAGGGACACGAGCCTCTCTCGTATTATCTAGATCTTTATCTATTTAACTAAGTGCTGAATTAAAGAAGCATAGGTCAAATCATGCAAGAAGACACAACCATGCATTAAAGCAAAAGTAAACATGCATTTTTTAAATTTTATTTTCATCATGCAAATGAATGCTATGCAATGCTATGTAATACAAGCAGTATGCCCTAGATCAGAATAATGAGAAAATTTAACAATAGTTGATTTAAAATTTAATTAAGAGTCAAGCTTGATGAACAAGTTAAATAAGGCACAAGTTAAAACTCGAAGAGACACGTGACTTCTAAAATAATACAATGAAAATCTTTGAGTCCAAAATAACAATTAAGCATGCCATTAGAAAGATCATCAGACGAGCTTCGAAATAAAACTGAAATCAACTGAAACAGAAATACGATGCTCAAGATATGCATGAAAGAAAGCAAGGGCATAACTGAAAGAAAACATGAAATAAAATTGCATACAGGTCCCTAGGAGGGACTAAAATGTAATAACAAAAAAGATCGGGACCTTCCCTGTAACTAACGCACACGCACTGGGGCATTTTTGCAAATTTGAAAACCCGCGAGGGAATCAATGCAAAATTCCCAAGTGCACATGATCCGGACCTGGATGCAAATTGAAGAAATTGTTTGGGCCTCATTGTAATTTTCCCAAAGTTGCACATGCTGTGCACGTGCTCTTCCAAGCTCGGAACGGCTCGGAGGATCGGAGAAGGCTTAGGCTGCTTCAGCTAGGCTCGGAGGTTGGCCTGGGCTCGATACAGGCTCGGCAGAGGTTCAGAGCATCCGAACCTCTTCGTCTGGTGCTGAGGCTCGGAAATCCTTGGATGTTGATGCGTGGCCGGCTGACGATCATCAGATCTTCGAAGATCCAACGGTATCTTAAGTCGTGGGCGTGGCCTCATCGGGATCGTTGGATGATCGTCGGAGATTGAACATCCAACGGTCGCTGAATCTTCTCCTCCATCTTCAGCTGGTGGCGAGTTCAAAGCTCCGGCGAAGGAGCTCCTCCTCCGCCTCTCGTTCTTGGACGACATGGACCTCCCCGGAGATCCCTGAGGGTTTGTCGAGGTAGCTGGGAGCTCGGAGAAGGTCCAGGCGCTTTTAGGGCGGTTCATCGGGGTTCTGGTAGTTGTTGCATGGTCTACAAAATTGCCTCCGACGAGGTTCCGGGCATTGCGAGCTTTGAGAACCTGCATCATTAGGAGTATAACCGAAGCCAAGGGAGACGTGTGCGTGAATGAAATGGGAGCTCTTGCGGGCGAGGGAGATGGGAGCTCGGAGCTCCTCCGCCGTGGGAGGCAGAGGAGATGGGTTGACAGTGGCTAAGATGTGGAGATAGGGAAGAGGTGATCGGAGAGCATTGCGTGAAAGGGAGGAGCATGGCGGAGCTCGTAGGGGAGTTAATGGATATTGAAATAAAGGGAAGGAGCCTAATTAATTGGGTAAAAATTAAAGAAAAATGTGAAGGAGGAAGAGGGGACTTACCGGAGGTTTGGGCGGCGCGGAGCTTGGGCTGGGCATCGGTGATGATGCCTATGTCTTCGTTGGACCCTGACAGGGACTCGGAGCAGCTCGAGCGGACTCGATGGCGCCGCGACACTGTCGTGATCAGCAGAGTGTCTCACCGGGGTGGAAAGGTCGTCCTCGCTCAATCCTCCGCCTCCCCTTGTCACAGGGAGATGGAGGAGGGCTGGGCCTTCACCCGCATAAAGATAGACGAGGGAAATGGGTGGAGGGGAGGGCATATTTGAAGGGAGGAGGTTGGTGGTTCAGGGGGTGACCGTGGAGGTTTGAGTGGGGAATATGTGGCGACTGAGAGTGGATCGAGATTAGTGGAGACATGCGCGAGGATCAGGGATGAATGAGCTCGGTCGTGGAGTGGTTAGAGAGTGGAGGGAATGGTCGGAGATGCGGGGAAAATGGAAAGGTCAAGGGTGGTGCACGAGCTGGAGATCATGGAGAGAGAGGGGTGTTGTGAGGTTGACGATGAAGCCCAACCGTTGGATCTGGAGATCCAACGGCCTGGATCAAGGTGCTAAGGAGCGGGTACGATTTGATCCAGGCGAAGCGATCGAAGGCCGATTAATGCGCCACGTGTTGCTCTGGAAGAGAAGCGTGGGCGGATGGCTTGGATGTGATCCAGACTATGATCGAATGGCTGAGGCGTGTGATATGAAGAAGCGGCTGTGATGGAAAGGCAGGGGTGCGATCAAATGGATCTCAAAGCGCCACGTGGCGGGCTGTGGGTTTGGCACTAACGTGCGGTGCCGATGAGAGATAGGGAAAGATCGGATGGCGGTTATATGAAGGCAATGTGGAGAGCGTGGAGCCATTGGACCATAGGAAGATCCAACGGCTCAGAGCGCGGGCGGATGCTGCAAAGATAAGCGGCCACGAGGCTCACACAAAACGGGCCACGTGGCCCAATCAGATTATTGCAAAAGTAATGTTTATTTTTTAGGGTGATAATGGCCGAATTTGAGAAAACTCAAAACATAAAAGTTGTAGATCTCGATGAGATCTACAAGTTTGATGTTGACTAAAAGTGGAGATGAAGTCAAACAAAGACTCGAAATATTTTTAAGGATATTTTAAAGGCTAAAAATACCACGAATTTA